>OMNV01016926.1:0-10588 GCA_900303265.1 Brotula barbata
CGCAACGCAATCGTTGTCAATTTTAGGAATTAATAATTAAACGGGAGGAGAAGATGCTGGAAGAAAGTGGGACAGAGGGAAGACATCTGTGTCCAAGCTGCATTTGGGTGTTTTGTCACAGCTCTGTGTTCCTGAAAGCACCTTGGCCTATTTTTTATCTCATAACGTCAACACAGTTTGTCACGGCAGGGGCACCAAACATGCAGGCTGCCAAAACAGCCCTTTCTGGATGGGGTGTTAGATGGCCCTCCCCACCCCTCTCTCGCCCCTTCCTCTTCCTCCTCCCTCCTGCAGACACCATAAATCACCCCGCACCTCTTCAAGGTTGACCTGCGGATGAACCACTCACTTAAAAAAAAAAGTCCTTTAAATGAGTAAAGATGGGGCCACACATGCGCCACCACACACGGGGCCTTAAACTGGGGTTAGAAGTTTAATTTTTAATCTTAACTTAACTCTCTGCAGCTACTAAAGTGGAGTTAGACCAACAAAAGCTGATACAAACGGAACGCAACATCCGATCTGATCTGATGAAAACAAAGTAGGGGGACTGTTCTGTGTGTGTGATGGCTCCTGCTGGCTAAAAGGCACACACTTCATATTTAAATCAGGAAGTCATTTGCCTTGGGCGCCCTGGTGGCTCACCTGGTAGAGTGCATGCCACAGACCACAGCAGCACAGGTTTGATTCCGACCTGTGCCCTGTGCTGTGAGTCATCCCCTCTCCCCGTCCTTCCTGTCTATCTCTCCTGTACCTACCACAATAAAAGCTGAAATGTCAAACAAAATTTATATCTCATTGCCAGATATTTGATAAATTTGACCTTCTGTGGTGTCTATTTGGAGGTGGAACACAATCAGGTGCTAAAAGAGAGAAAGGGGAACGTCAGCAGTGAGTAAAAGACATAAAAATAGGGGAGAAGCAAAGAAGGGAGGATGAAAACTCAGAGGAGAAGAAAACCAGATTAGAGGAAAAGCAGACAAAAGTGTCCTGGGGCGAGGCCGACAGGAAATGAAGTCAGCAGTTGGACCGAGATGAGAATGAGAAAAGCAGCTGTGGGACCAGTGGTCTCTAAGGACCAACTGTGCCTGTCTCGCTGCTGAACCTCCTCCACCGTATATGCATATGTCGATGGTGAGGAACAGCTGAGAATGGAATTGTTGTCCTGTAGTTAATGAGTGACAGGGATTAGATGGTGAATAGACTGAAGGTATTATTCTGTGTCACCAGGATAATCTGTTAATTTTTAATGAGCTGGAAACTAAGTCAGAAAATCAATAACACGGATGAATGTTTGCATACACACCATGCAGCATTATCCATCTTTACTGGGATTACGGTAAAAAAGGTGGAATATGCAGGTGTAGTACTTTGATTTTAGTGATTTTTGATTCTAATACATAAAATACACAATTTTGCTACAACAAACAATTCAGATTATAGTAGGATTACAAAAGCAATCAGTGTATTTCCTTGATTGAAGGACAATCCAAATGTTATGGTGGATGCCTGCACGCTGCCTGTTAACTATCAGTCTGCAGGGTGATAGATTTAAATTCATTCATTACTGATGCAGTGTTGTGGAACGGTTTTAAAAGTGGAGGCAAACAGGAAATGAAATTGTATCATGAAGAAATACTTGTGCCTGCATTGCAAGTTGAGATAATTGGATTATTATACTTTGTAGCAGTAAATCCCACGCTTAAGCATTTCCATTAAATTGGAGAAAACACTTGTGCAATCACCCAAACTTTTTTTCAAACTATACGCCAGTGAAATAGGTTCGCATCCTGCGTTTAGTCTTCCGGAGTAAAACGAAATGAATCTGTGCGGCGTTTGTTTTGTTTTTTTGCCCTTGATTCCAAAGGCTCGCATTCCAAACCGGATTAGTCGTACCGTGTACCTCGATACAAAAACTACAGTACAGAAAAACTCTCAACAAAAAAAGTGGAAGGAGAAAGAGAAGCTTGACGACCAGCCCACACAGATGGAGGACTGGTTAATGATTAATGTGCCTTGGCCACAACAGCGAAGACGCAAACACATCCCAGGAGAAGAGACACTTCAAAGTCTGTCAGAGAAAGGAGAAACACAGGAAGATATGCCATCATTCAGCCTGCTCACTGGACCTCGTACACATCGCATCCCTAAGTGATGGAGCAGTGAAAGGGAGAGAGCTATTTAAGGCCAAGCAGAGACCATGCTTAAAACCAGAGAGTGCTGTGTGTGTGTGCGTGCGTGAGTAGAGCCAGATTGAGAGTGAGGAAAAAAACTAAAGTAAACACGGCGGCAGAAGAGCTGTTTTGTTGTTCACTTTGATTAAATCGCAGTGCGCTGAGCTCTTCCATCGTAATAACTAAGATGCTGTATTAAGTCAGACACTGTAACCTTTAGATTCTGACATATTGTGAAAGAAGATTTTTTTTTCATGCTACTGTTACGAGAAACTGTCAATTTTAGATTTTAAGATAAAAAAAGCCTTCTGATGAAACAATTTTGTTAAAACTTAGATTTTGCTTTGACATCACATCATCACGGTGATCATATCTAAGTTTATTCAGCCTTGAGTCAAGTACACGAGACAAACATTAGTTTTGCCACAATGGATAAAAATGAGCAAAAAAATGTAACTACTACACCTTTAGCCAAGTATAGTATGAATCCTATAAAATCAAAAGAGAGGAGAGAAAACGATCCATGTTTAATTGCGGGGCCGGCAGGATGATGAGTGTGGATTATTCTTCTGCCTGTGTCTGTATCGCTCATCTGACAGCTACAGTTTGCCATAGCGGTGCCGAGGTGATTACCTCTCCTGGAGATGGACGAGTTCTGAGAGCTGATCATATGGGGCTGCTAGGTGATAAAATCTGTGAAAAGAATTCTTGGTGTGAGGCAGATGAGGAGGAGGAGGCAGCAACAGAGCGCGCAGCGGCTGGCTTTAGGTGTGTGTGTGAAGAAGGGAAGCACGGGAGGAAGGCAGGGGGGCAGCTTTCATATAGCAGATTAAAATCATAACATAATGACATTCAAAATGAAGCTGAAAGGATTAGACTCCAGCCGGCGTTTGTGGTTTGATGGACTGTCATAACAGATTACCCACCTGTCATAGGAATGTTGTCGTGACCGTTACACAACTCTGATAACATAATTAGATTCCTGTTATGAATTTTGGTTATGCCCTCAAATATTCGCCGTTACTTAGCGCTCTCCGTCTCCGCCGCACCTGCCAAACCGAGCCTCGGGCCGTCCGAGCCCCTCCCCGCTCGCTAACACGAAACTCAACAAATCACACGCTGCGTATGTTGATTTATTCCACCGTAGATCACCACCCCTCTCAGATACCTCCTCACTCTTCTATTTTTGCCCCTCTTCCATCCTATTATCTTCCCCCCTTCCCTTTGCATCTGTTCTGCCTTTTGATCAAACAGAAGGAAACCCTGTTAAAGCCGCCATTTCTGTCAGTCTTTGCTGGAAAACGCCAGATGCCGGCATTTCGATTCTCCGTCATGTGAACACTTGAACACGAGGCACTGTCAGACATAATAACTGCACCTGCTTTAAAGAGACAGACACAAATCTACTTTTACAGGAAGAGAGCTGAAATTTGTCATCAGTAACACGTCGGAAAACATACAGCACGTGTCATTCTGTTGGATTAGGCCCTGCAATGCGATAGAAATGCACCAATATCTTTTATTTGTTATGGTAGCTTCTCGCTGGCTAGAGGCCATCGCTTCCATCACAACCGTTCGATCTGGCATTTGCATGAAATATCATTCTTCAAGCTGATGGGACGAATGACTGGCGTAATGTTGATAATATTCATAGTGTGGAAAGGTAGAAAAGGTGTGGACAGGAACAAATGAAGAAGTAAAACAATATCATAATACCAAATATTCTCAGTCATCTTGTTATGACTCCAGACATTCAACATGTCCACGACCTGTGCCCTTTGCTGCATGTCATTTCCTGTCCCTCTTGTCTATCTCTCTACTGTACCTATCATAATGAAGCCGAAAACAAACAAACAAGCTCTTATTTCCAAAAGAACGATGTCTTTTTCGTTCATTTGCTAACAACATTTAGCTGCTAGGTCTTTGGCTAACTGCTAGCTGCTAGCTAATCAAACAAAGGCAGCTAGTGACTTTTATGCCAAACGTATGGCAGGATAAATTGTTCTAAAATATCGTTAAACCTGATAATTACATCTGACAGTGAGTAATTGGCGTCTTTATGTCGTTATACCACCTAATTTGTACCTCAAATAATCCTGATTCTCAACTATTCCCAAACTGGCTGAACTGATCATTGTGGACCTGATTTGGTGTTGGTGGTTTTTATTCTCAGCCAGTCCTCATGCCGGTGGACCGTGGTCACATTGTATTGAAATATTGAGAGGAAGGATACACCCTGATGTTGTTGCAGTCTAGAATATAAACCTACAGCGACATTTTTGGTGCTAACACCCGGCCGTCCTCCTCTGCCTTATAAGTGTAAACAGGCAGCAAATTGGAAGTGACACAGAAGTATGTTTGAGTGGTTGCAGGTCATTTCATCAATGTCAGAAGCCCTGGGATCTCTTTTTTTGTTTTGTCGATGGGAGGAAGCAGATGGCTGATCTGTACAGTGTGTGCGTGTGTGTCAATGCGTATGTGTGTGTGTGTGCGTGGGTGTAAACACACTTAACTTCCCAAGGGGTCTGAAAGACAAACAGACAGAGAAAACCAATGGGCATCCAAGGGACTGTAGTAAAGTTTCTTTTCAGAAACACACAAACAGAAAGTAAAGTACAGGTCCAAACATGTCACCATATAGACACACACACACACGCACACACACGCTCCCTAAACACTCACACAGTACACCTGCACTTAAATGCACATTTGGTTGGGCAATGGGGCTGAAAGCAAACGTGTTGTTTCTGGACTGCTGTTTTTCATGACACAACTACAGAAGTCCTCCTTTTCACAGCCATTCTGCAAAACTGCAGTCACACGCACACACACACACACACGTACTCAAAGAACAAAGAAAATATATTAAGACCAGGTTTATTCTCCTGCATACACGGTGCCCATTGTTTCTTTGAAGGAGGCCGAGTGGGGAAACCAAATTTCTGATTCATAATTTGAGCTCACAATAGTTCATTCATATAACTTACAGTTTATTCAATGCATTTGTTTAATTTTGGCAGAGAAAATGGTCAATTTCTTGCCACAAAATACAAAATTGACAACTATAAAGTCAATCCCTTCTTCGTCTAAATCTTAGCAGGTCCTTGTGTATATTTTGGGTGCATACGGAGATTCCGGTCACTTAGCTTGTCACCAGACTGACAAAAAGATTTGCTCGTCTCTGTGTGATCTCGCTGACGCGTTTATGGTTACATATCCACACTGAATCCATTTTGAGATGGGATCTTAATGACATTAAAGACTCCTGTGGTGGTGATGAAGGGTGCTGAGCGCTTAATGGGCCATGTCAAAGTATGATCAGACCCTCTAATATTAGTCTAATGAAAACCCAAAAGCCGATTGTATGGATCCATCTTAACTGGTGAACTGATAAGCCAGCACCTTCATCTGCAATAAACTTTCATTATGCTCTAATGGAGATCCTTCATATTGAAATTCATTCATTAAATATCTCATGTCTCTCTCTCTTTCTCTCTCTCTCTCTCTCTCTCAGTGCTGTTCTAATACAAATACACTTTGACCAAAATATGACACACCAAGCTTCCCATTGTGGCGTGAAATCTGATAAGGAAAGCAGTCAGTCAGTGAGTCATGGCTGTTAGAGATTAGACGGAAGAGGGGATTACAGATCATAAGGCAATGATTTGGGGGGGTTTGCAGTGCAGAAATGAAAGACCCGGAAAGACACCACGTTAAGGCCTCCACTCTCTGTGCTAACCTTTGGTGACATTACAAGTGTCGCCCTCCTGACAGCAGTCGCCCCTCTCTGTGATTTACCTCACTCACCCAAATGTATTACGCTGCAAAGTTCAGGGGGTGAAATTCAATCCCGCAAATCCTCTCCTACCCTGAGCCGCGCTGGGAGAGAGCGATACGCATAATACTCATACAGCGCATGCAAAAACACACGCATGGGTTCTCGCACGCAGATAAACACGGACACGCTGTTACCTTTTCATCCCACGTCCCTCCCTCTCGCTTTCAAAATAAAAGCAGCATTCACGTCGACGCTTATGCAAACCGAGTGTTTGCATCCGATGTTCAGATTAGCAGCGTTGCTTTTTGCTCGTCTGGCCTGCTATTCTGAGTCATCGCACTGCAACCCCCTCCCCACACACACACGCACACACAGACACACACACACCTTCCCACCCCCCCACCTCTCACCCCACCGCAGACAGTGCAGAGACGAAACAACTGGCTTTTATTAATGAGGGCATTTTTCACCTCACATAGAAAGGTAAATATACCCTCTGAATGTGAAGCCATATGGGCTGCTTCACACGGCTCAGATCAAAGTGTGTGTGTGTGTGTGTGTGTGTGTGTGTGTGCAGTGATTGGATCTGACGTAAGGACAGCACTGCAATAACAATGATCAGTCTGGGAATAGCCGCCCTCAAAGTGTGTTTGACTCGACGTCACATTTAAAATCACTGCAGCAGACGTGTGATCAGTTCATTGGCTACGATCGTGAGAGAAAAGGATGAATAAATATTCAAACCTACATTGATCAGCGTTTTGACATTAATATTGTGAAGGGATTGGTTCAAGAGATGAATCAATAAACCACTAAAACAATCAAAATGGTGCAGCTTTATATATTTAGAGATATAACCACATAACCGCTACATTTTAAGTTTCTAATTTTTATGCATGGCGTTCTGGGTTTGGGGTTCGTGCTTACACTCTTCACACTCTTTGTCGGTTGGAATCGTCCATGTGTGCTCGTCTTTATTTTTTAATGGGACAACTTGTTGATTATATTTGCTTTACTCCAATATTGAGAATTATTAGACGTCAGACATCTTTCTCTTTGGCTTTTACTTTTCAGAGAAGTAATCCTATCATCACAGCGATATGGGCTGTTTGGAATGTTTACATCAAAAGGAACCAAGTTGTATGTCCAATTGCCTTTCTGTGTAATTGGTAGTAAGCCTGTTTACTCAAAGAGGAAGTGAGTTATAAATGAATCCTGAATCAGCCTCACCTCACCTGTAAATGTAGCAAAGTATTTTTACTCTGTTACTTTTCACCGCTGATTATATGAGACACTGTCCAGTGTGATGAGCTGGTAGCAGTCTGTCCCTACGGTTGGCATTACAGGAGTCACTTGCACACTTGGCTGCCTCTGCTATCTCTTTCCTATCCCAGAATCCGAAAGTATGAATCTCTATTGTCTGGCAAATTCACATTTTCTCAAATTTTAAGAGAGTTACGTACACGCTATAGAGGAATATGGATAAGAAGAGTGTATAAGAATAATAACCGGAAATGGTCCAAAACTTCTCATTTCTAACATCACTATAAGAGAGATTATGACAAAGGGCTACTCTATTTCTGGGCAGCACCACTCGTGCCTGTGAGGGTTATGGAGAATCATTAAATGGGAAAGATAAAAGAGGTAAAGAAAGGGAAAGGAAGAAGCTGCACCAGAAGTTCAAAATCTATGCTTACCCCAAACCCAACAATCCTCCATCAATTCCACTCCAAAGCCAAGCCGCAAGTTTGGCCCAGGAAGACGTCAATACCACAATAATGTTCGATTTCATTTTTTTTTGGATCAACTGTGTGTCTTCAATTGGACTCACATGGTTGCTGGATGCTCGTCGCAGAAAAACGGCCACGAGGGAAACAGAAAATGCACAAACGGCAGGCAAAAAAGATGCAATAATGCCCAAGGAACACATCAAAGAGAGAAAGGTTGATGTTGCACAAAGGACAAGATGGCAAATGCGTGCTATTCAGGGCAAGTCACCTGGAATATTCCGAGCATTTGCTTCACTGCACAAGTGAGCAGAGAGAGCGCAGATCGATTAAGTGTTGTCATACTTGTATTCTCTGAGGTTGCCCCAAAATGTCTGACTGTTTGTCAAGGGCAACAGCATATTTATCTTGCCTGCCTCCTACACTGCTGAAGGTTTCGCTGCACTTTGCTCTCCGAAAGATAGTGACGTGAGGAGAAACCCATCATCACACCACACAGCAGAGAACGCACACGAAAGCCTCAGAAACATTTCGCATGTTTTTTGGGGGGGTTTTTTGACGAGTCTAATTGTGGACGTCGATTGCAGATCTCAGGTGGCAAATTTAACACACAAGTACGTTTTCGATGACATCAGTTCCTCAGCTGTACCTGCAGGAAGACGTGGAAAAGACACTGCAGCCTCAGGCCACGGTGACATTTTCACAGAGCCCCATTAGGAGATTATATTAACAGCGGATGTCAACCAGATCCATCTTCAAACCAGCTCACCCCACTAGCTTAAAGCCTCAACAATGAGAGTCCTATTACTGTGCACAGATGGTATTAAACCTGTCTGGGTTGTTAAAAAGCCGGAATAAGGAAGAATAAATGCAGAGCAAAAGCCAGTAATGGTGATGGCTTTCACTGTTTTTATTGTGCGGCGCAATAAGTCGGCGAAAAATGAATCAATTGAATTTGACAGTTGCGAACCATTTGCTTTGCTGAGCATTCCAATTAAGCCGCCGCAAAAGATACAGAGAGTCTGAACGAAAAGCAAGAATCCGATCTGTGCAGTTCTCTGGAGGGATGAAAACTGGCTTGTGTTTTTGAATTACTACAGAGCTGAAGAATGATGCCGTGGGATCATACCTAATAAAATGTTGATGCCGTGTGATGAAAAGAGAGCCCCGGATAGCAGACAGCACAGGGAGGTTTATCACAGCACGGATAGCACAGAAATCCAGGCTGAAGAGGAAGATGACAAAGCTATCCTGAAAATCACACGACAAGGGCTTTATGCTGCCACGGCACACACAATCCAGATAAATGGCACATCCAATTCAACCAGAAGCCTCCTGTTGCAGATGATGGGTAATAAATATCTGCACCAGCAGCTGGCTGGTGCCGGTGTCGGCCATGATGTCACAGAGGTCAACCGGACTGGAGCCAAGGAGATGCTAACGCTAATCAGCGGGTCATTAGTCAGTCTTTAAAGAATGGCTTCTTTGAGGGAAAAACCCTAAAGGCATTGTTATCAAGGCAACAGGCCGATGATGCAATGAAATGAAGCAATCTGCTGCTGGATGGTGAGAGAAGAGATGATGAGGATCAAAGAAAGATGACTTTTCATCAAAGGATAAGAGTCATTTTCATGTTTATCTCATGCCAGACTATCATTGGCTGCATGTTGGCATCGATCTAAATCTGATAAATTAAAATTGTTTATCATATAAGACACACCTTGATCTGACTTATTCATCCTTGGAAAGTTCACTTGTAGCAGGAAGTTATTTCGGGGGCCGTCATTGCCAAAAATACCTCCCCGTAAAGACACTGACTGTCTGACGATGTCGCCCACTTTTTGTTCCCAGGCCGTAACTACAAGTTACGTTTAGAGCTTAAGTCGAAGTCCCGCAGAGGTCGCAACCCCGAGCTGACAGGAGGTCACCGTCCCACTGACCTGTCTACGTTTCCTCCGTATGCATGTTATTATTTAGGTATGCAGGGAGGAGATGGGGATCGGGTTACAGTGGAGCACCCATTCATCAAAGCAATAGAGAGAGAGATGGAGACAGAGGGAGCAGGGAATGATAAATATCAGCAGAGGTTATCTATAAGCCACAGCAGCAGACAAATAAAGTTCAGCGGGGAAGCAAGAAGCCCGATATTAAACTCTCGGGGAGAAAGAAAAAGAAATCACGGGAGCCTGACAGAAAGGACGAGGAAATGAAAGGGAGATGCGGTGACATGGATACCCAGCAGAGAGCCTGTCAGACCAGAAACCTATTGGCACAAATCAGCACCGTCATCTCCATGGCTACACTGCCCGCAAGAGCTGCGAGCTGATTTATAGATCCGTATAGGTTTTCCGTGTCTGCCCTGGAACGTCGGGGCCGCACGATCAAAATCCTGTGGGAGGGAAACAGTTGTGAAGTTATTAACTCATTATTTTTGCCAAGTGGATCGTAACCCTGCGTCCTTTTTCCACTTTAGACGCGATTCATTTAAAAGTTTCTTTGGTTCCGGAACCCTTCAGTGCGAGCGGCGATACCTGTGAATCCTTTCTGTACAGAGTGGCTTTTCTGTCCTTAATGATCTCATAAAAAAATATAAAAATCTATCCACTTCACACTTTGAATACTAATGCAGTATTCATCGTCTTCATTGTGTACATTCAGAGCCTCTTAAGAGCGTCCGCGCTGTATGAATATTCATAATCCAGCCAGCTGAGATACTCCGTTAATATGACTAATTTGTGTAGAAAACTGTTTCCTGACTTGTTGTAAATTAGCATGCGAAAAAAAAATCACCTGCACTCTTTTATTTCCCTTTCTCTCCCTTTCCCTCCTGTACTTTTTCTGTCTGCGGGCCTCCCTCGCTCCCTCGGATGGCTTCTTCAGGAGGATAATACTGCTCACTGTCCTGGATG
>OMNV01016927.1:0-10259 GCA_900303265.1 Brotula barbata
ACAAACAGACGAGTGACACGGGGAGGTAAGAGGATCCCAAGTCTAACTGCCCGCCACCCACCTGAGCTGCCTGTCTAATCTAGGCGGATGCTGTTACCCAGTTCCTTTGGCATATAATCAAGAGAGGGAACCCTTTTGCCCCCCACTGATTGGGTGTAAAAGAGGTTGCAGACCTAGTTTCATGCAATTAGCAGAGGAATGCCAGACGCTAATGGAACACAGAAGCATTTGCAGAGCATTATGGTGGGATAGTGGGGGGCCAGTGGGAGTAAAAAAAGGGCATTTGCCCGAGGGAAAAAGGGGGCACTGTAAAATATTTGAAACAATGAATGTACGTGAGGGAAATTATAGGTACACAACGTGCTTTTTTTTTTTTTTTGGGTGGAGGTTTATTAGGGAGGGGTATTGTGGGAAAGCGAGTCTGCTTGGCATAACATGGTAAATGTTATTGAAGTCGTACAGATGGCCAGGCACAGGGGAACGCTCTGGTGAGAAACAATAGTGAACGTGCATCTCTGTCATGATTAAGCTCTAATTTGTGTCGACGGCGGATACGGTGTTGATTCGTTCACAGGAATATTGGCCAAATCTGACTGGTGAGGAGAGGGGAGATGAGCTTTTTTGTGATGACACAATGGGCGCGGGAAAAAAGCAGGACACCCTAACACGGAGAATTTATTTAGCATCACTATTTTTGTGATGTTCGGTTATCGTATTCAAAATATGACATTTGAAAACAAGCTTAAGGTTATGTACACGCCAGGTTTTCGACGCTAGAGGAACGGTAATGAGGCCTGGTGGATTTGAGGATGATGCAAAGTTACGACTGAAATACTCACGTGCAATTAATTTGGCTTGTTTGTTTGTTTGGCTGGATGTTTGAGGTGGTTGCAGGTATTTGAAACATGAATGAATACACATTAGTCACACGTAGATACATTTTGTCCAGGATCCTTTGAATTTGGTCGTTCTAGAGTCGTGTCCGCTGCAGGCTTTAATGTCAAAGATGATAGTATCTCACTGGAAATGGAACGAACGAAAAACAAGGGTTATATCAGCTTGGGAATAATTTGCATACTACTACAGTTTCTCTCATGCGTGTCAATTATGTTTGCTTGCTGACATCATGTTCGACTGTGTGTATACGGTAACACAGTGGAGAATATAATGGAGGGATTATATACATATAGATATTGCATCAAGACAGGGAAAATCCTGGCATCCCCAAGGAAAAGCTGGATGATGTGGCTAGTGAGTTAGCATCTTGGCTACTATGCGTAGCTTGCAGTAAAACAGGATTGATAGAATCATCACTGAAGCTTCTTGATGATAGAATATTTGTTTACTGGACTTTTGGATTGAAATGTAGGTTTTTATAACCATCTGAAATTAACACACAATCCTCACAGGCTGCAAGTGAGTTCACTATGACACATTGTGTGACCAAAAACAGGAACTGTGTCTAGAAATAGCCTCGTCTGGTTTGTCTCCACTGTCCTCTGTGCTCAGTCCTGGCTAACATTAGCACTGGTTCTCTAATTGAAACTATTTCCACTGGTTTTGTCTGAATAAACTGCGTACTTGTATCAAGGACATCATGATTACGTCCAAACTGAGGTGAAACAAGTGCTTTGGACCCGATTGAGGTTTAGTGCAGACTCTCTCTGTTGCTCATAGTCATTTCAAAATTTGTGGAACAAGCAAACATTAGCAGCAGGATCCTTGCTAGCTAGCTAATGTTAGCTATTTCTACTGTTTGTCTGAAAATAATTTACGTGGTGTACTTTTATCAGCTACTTCATACAGCAGGCAGCCTTTATTGTGAAGAACACAATGACTGTACTGTCTCTGTCTCAACTTTCGGGATAAGTCACTCATCAGCCATCATGTTATCTGTTGTCATCACATAGGCAGGAAGTGAACATGGATTATTCAGCCATTTGTAATGCTTTCGAGGCGGGCACGCACACACAAAACGTTGCTGAAACCGGACCATAGAGTCTAATATTTGTAGAAGAGCTGTGATTCTCTACGGGTCACTCCTAACCAGACTCCATATATTGTTATGTTTTCTATTTATGTATTTTGCTCCGTCTCATTTCATCCTGTGTGTGACTGGGCTGAGGCGTTTTACATGTCTATGCAACTCATGCAAAACCATATTAAGAGTTATTGTATGTCATTTTTACGACATGGTTATGTGTGAGGGTGATGCATGGCTTAATCTGTGATGTTTTATTCATGTGAGGGCTATCAACATGGAACCATGAAATGCGCCGGCACTGCAGAAATAGGGGCGAACCGTAGGACGGAAGAACAACAGTGCTAGTCAAGCATTATTTTTGGTGGGCTTGGTGACCCCCAAACCCATTAGAAGATGCTAACCATCATACGTCACATGAATGCAGCACATGCAAGCACCATGACTGTAATGTCACCACCGTATAGTGAATTTGCAGCGCTAGGGTGGCGTGAGCAAATTTCCCAGCATCCCAGTGGTCCTCTGCATCGTGTTCACCCCCCACCCACCCCAAGAATACCGTGCTGCCAGTGTGTCATTGGAGGTTTTAAATAAATAACCACAATATGCACTTACGAGATGACAGCTCTACGTTGCCTGTCCTGTTTCCTCTGCACCCCCACGCATCTCTTGGAAATACAGGTTTGAGCTCTGACAGGAAGGACAAGTCCCAGCCTGCACCTACAACCCTCAAACCAACTGTCTCTTAGAAACAATTACTCATAACACCAGGGTTCCCATACGAGTCGTATACTGTAAATATGCGGTATTATTGATATTCCTAAGTTTTAACAGTTTGCATCAACTGAAATTGTCAGAGAAAGGGTGGATCATTCAAACGGTGGCTTCGAGAAGGCCCATAGCAAAACCTACAATGAAGCCGTTTGCTTGTAATAAAATAGTCCAAACAGATGGAACAGGAAGGTGCTAAGGCTCTATTATTGCCACTGTTTGCCTCCGAAGGCACAGTGTCCTTGGTACAGATGTTAAGATTCCATGTGTGCTTTGAGCATTTTCATAGCTTTTCAGACACTACGCCTCGTGGATAATGGCAGGGGACGGGCGCTGAGCGGCTGTCAAACCTTGAAGCTTGCATGCACTAAGGAGAGACCGTGATGTATTTGGCTGGCAGCAGTGCTCGTGGGGTTTCAACCGTCTCATATTGGCCATGTCGTGGTCACGGAAATGTGTGGAAATTATATGCCGTTCTGGCCAGAGAGTAAGCTGTGGCAGAGGCGGCCCCACCCTGTTCGCCCACATGTCTGCACCAAACCAAAAAACTAGCACGGGTGACATCAGCTGGAGACCGAGCTGTTCAACCGGTCCATGGATGAGAGTCGTAATCCAGAAAAGCCGTTAAACTTCCCTCCAGGTCGATTGGACAGGTGTGGGTGTATTTATTTGTTAAAAGAGGGAGTGTTTGCATAGTGTGTGTATCTCCAAGAGAGATTGTTTGACTCTGAATGGAGTGTATTGAGTGTGGTAGAGACTGTGAATGCTGAGGATTAGTGTGGCTGAATGTGCACAAGCAGATGCTGCTATTGCTAAATAGGGTTGTAAATGTGCTTTTGTGTGGAGGAGCAGTGACAAGTCACCTTTCTGTGTCATTATCATGCATCAACCCTTACATCATCCAAGGTAGATTACTGCATGAGAGCGATGTTGATCAAAAGACGAAAAAGTTAAACAGCATGATTTTTTTTTTTGCTATGTATATTTGCTGAAATATAATTCCAGTATGTGGACATAGGTTGGTAAACATGGGTGTGATGTGTACAGTATGATGACGACATCTTTCAGGGTTTGAGACTTGTTGAGTTCCATGTTACAGATGCTGTAATTTGTATATTTTTGGGGAATTTTTGCATCCTGAGATTATTCCTGCGAAGGGGGCTTTCTGTTAAAAAGCCTCTGAAACCTGTAAATTCTTTTCTTGACTTAATTATTTCCTTTTTTATTGCTGATATGTCGTTTAACCAAAAAGCTAAGCACAAAACGAAAAATCAACAGTACATCCTTGAACTTTTGAAGGATTTTTTCTCCCTTTCACTTTTTTTCACAGCTTTCTTCTCAAAAACGACCGGATGACTTTTGCTTCACAGCCAAAACCTTCAGAAAACTGGAATGTGGCACTTCTGCCATTAAATTTTGTGCTTAATAGCAATTTTGCCATGGAAATCATCTTACTTTTAGAAAGCTGGATCATTTCTGTCACCTGCACCGCACCATTCTACAAGATTACAATTTCACACTTTATCCCAGGAAACGGCCTTATCACACACTCCAGCCGTCTTCATCTGCCGCTGTTAGAGTTGCAGCACTCATGCCGCTGTCATTCAGTCAGTTACATTTTCCAAGTTTACAGACTTAAATGAAAACTTTTTCACGTTTCATGTCGTATATATTCTGTACGGTACGTCTGCTGCTTCTCGCTCTGTAGCCTCATCCTGTCATGAATCCCTCAGCATATTGCTACATTGACCCTCCAGTCAATATCGCTTGTCTCTGCCTTATTGAACGAGGCGAGAGTAGAAAAAACAGGAAGCGCTTCCTCGTTGTCCCTACCTCTCAGAATTAAAAAACAGCTCGACGACATTTCAGTAAACGTGTTTTATGTCTCCTAATATTGTAATCTTGCAGACTGCTTTCTCATCCTTTTATTCCCACATTATAGTGCACTATGTCTTCTCAATGGCACATCTGCTAACTGCATCTGTGATGTGGGTGCCAAGGCTGGGAAACCAGGTGCACCGGTGGAAGGCGACCTAAGTATTACAGCTCTCCTCCTCATTTGTCAGCTACAACTCGCCTCTGTCCCTAAGTGATGAGTAGATTTTAGCGTGAAGCACCAAAACGCGGCTGCACCGTATTTTTCTTTGCATGCATAATTTAATTAATTGCAAAAACATTATGTTAGATTAGCTTTTTGCCAAACGGTGTGGCATACACAAACAGGACCACACGTGCAAGGCTTTGAAAATAGGCCATGTTTACACACAACAGCGCTCCCAGTCCCGACATGTTAGCCAGCGCGCTGACAACGGAGCTTATGAGGGCATTCCGACGTTTACATCGACATGGAAAAATCAACACGGAGTACAGAGTACTCACATTCACGTGTTGGAAACTAAGTCCTGATTTTCCGACTTGATCTATTGTTAATTGTTCATACTTGCAAATATGTGTGTGCACTTGACTCTAATGTGGCACACTTCAGAATAATGGCCCGCACTGTACATTATAACTACATATTTCACTCGACGGTGCTAGACTGCACATTAATGTCGGGAATTAAGTCATTCAGCTGTGTTCTCATCATGTTCCATAAATAAGCCACATTTTTATTCTGCTGTTGCTTAAGGATATTTTCTGCTGCTTTGGTTCCATAATGCAGTTCTAAGCTGTGCACTGATGCACATGAAAATTTTATGGACTACACGCTTGGTTCTCCCCCATCGCTACACTGAGGCATAAAAAAAATAAATAAAAAAAAACTCCTCTCCCTCTTGCGTTACGATTTGATCCGGCACTCCAGCTGTTTCACTTCTCTGCGTCCTCGCCATCAGCCTCCTGTTTCTTCCCTCTCGTCTCCGTTTCCATTCGCTTACGCTCTTCCGCAGTGTAAAAATTTAAAAAAACAGAGGCTTATGTGTACTTTTGGTGTCCTTCCAGATACCAAAAAGAGCAAATGAGAAGCCTTTGATTCCTCTTTTAGGAAAATTTACCCTTGGCTCACCTCTTGAGTTTGGGGATTGTAGGAGAGCTGGAACATTTATACGAGGTGCTTTTGAAATACCACCTGAGGAGAAGTCATGCATTGCCCCAACATGCATATATGTGCTCTGGTTTTGTGACTGTACTTAACACTTGAGTAAATTAAACGGCTACTCGTATATTCACACAGGCGCTATCTTTAATTAAAGTTTTCAGGTACCTGGACAAGCGTTTCCATGTTGCGCATACATCTCGACCAGACACATAATTAATTTAACTCTTACATTCTGTCAGTCTTTACTGTGACTACTTCTACTTTGGATACCTGAGTACACTATTTGAATGCAGGAGTGGAAATGAATATGTTTCCGATGGTATTAGTCACCCGTGGTGGAAGTACTTTCTTAATCCTTAGGTAAACAGACTATTATATGCTTTTTCCAAGGAGCCATTCATTTGAACAAGCAATGGAATTAAATAATTTGAAGTTCTAACATTCAAAGGATATAAAACACAGCAGATTGACATTAGTGGGAACGTTGTATTCCATTATCTGGAACTTGGACGTTTACAGTGTAGGTGTTGTCTTTTAAAGATGTGTGTGCTTAGGAAACACAAACAGATACAAACACATCTCTTAGGTATGTTTGAAAACAAAGCACTTCCTCCTCTGGTCATCCAAGTTTACTTTGTGTCCTCTTAAAGTCCTGCTTGGTTTTCTTTCTTATCCATGTGCAGTAGATTATCATGGCTTTTGGACATAAGAAAAGAAGAGAAATATGATCGCTTGTGGTTTTGGTATCGAGAACTATGACCGCGTGATGCTTTTCTCGTGAATCAAATAAATGAAAATTAAAACCATAACTTTTTACTCTCCTTTTAAGTCACACAGGTCTTCCTCAAGTCAATTAACTTCATTGGATGGAGACTGAGATGGCGTTTTTTTTTGCGTGTGGGCTCGGCCTTTGTTTGGCTGTATTTTCCCCTCGCTGCGTTCGCTGTTTTTCCTGTTCCCAGCCCCTTCATGGCTCGGCTACATGTTCATGCGAAACATACAGAACAGGGTCTATAGTCAGTGTAAACAACGCAGACCCAGATCACAGGGAAACCGCCTGGGCAAGGTCACTCAAGGACAAAGCCATGCCAACAATAGGAAACCCACAGACCTTAGCATGCAGAAATGCCAGGCTGTTATTTTATTCATGCTGTGTTGAACTTATTGAATATTTAGACAAGATGAAATTCAAATGTGTATTTGCTGTTGCTTTTATTCATTAGCAACTCAGGGTTTTGGATGGAGGCCATTTCAGGTCAATGTATTCCAAATAGAGTGGAACCTCATTTATCCTGACTTTAATCCTGTCTTTAGATATTCAAGTTTAAAATTACTGCTTCATTAAAAAATCATTATTTGTCAGCGTAATATATTCGTCAATTTACTGAAAGGTAAAATTGAATCGAGCGGAGTTCGACCTCACTCCTAATGTGAGTTTTTGCTCTAATCTGAACACCGTTCGTTTTGTTCAGATGGATGAGGCGACGCTTTGGGTGCCGGCTGCTTCAAGGGCATCTTTGTTTGATGTTCTAAGACAAATTAAAAGAAAATCTCCAAGAAAACAACAGATTCGGAAGTCTTCTCTCGCTTTGTGTCGTGTTATTACGATGAGAGAGAAATGAAGGCGAGAGTTAGAGAATTAGTGCTAGTCTGATTGATGAATTGTCAAATTTTACATTCACACGACATACATTCACACAAACCAGATTTCATAACCAAGTTTTTGCAAAAGGACCACAAAGCTGAAGGTGTTCAACTGTTTTCCTTAAACATTTGTTAATAAATATCAAGGCATTTTCAAAAACCGGATGGCAAAAAAACCAACACTTCTAATTCAATAATTTTAAGAAAAAAACTTGGATTTTCTCCTCTCTTTATTCCAAACTCTTGTCTCAACTCATTGAAAAGTAAAATGAATAACCTCTTGTGTGGAGGTGAGACTCTTTCCTTAGGGGAGGACTGACTGACTCACCACAATAAGAGCACGAGAAGCACAAGAAACAGTTTCATGATATCAGTATTGATTGAATGGAACATATCAGGGGCTATTACTGCAACTTAAAACCTCTTTACCACTTGGTAGGAGAGCACAGCTGTGTTTTGTGGTACAATTACTGGCCGTCCAACAGCTATCCGATCCAATTATACTGCCATCCAGCCTACAGCTAATCAAACTTTTAATTCTCCTATGGTGCCTCATTCTGTAATTGGTTTGCGTAGTCCAACCAACAAACAGTGCACATTTAGAGTAGTAATCCCCCGACAGCCTCACATGCCGAGTCTGAAAAAGTTTTCCCCAAGTTTGACTGGTCAATCATGGAGAAAGTTGGTGATGTTGGAGTAACGCCAAAGCTTCCCGTTGTCAAAGCAATATTATCAGGTCTTCATCGTGCACTGGGCTCGTGTCCCTTTGTTTAAAAGAAAATGTGACAGGAAGTGTTGTATATCAAAGTTGAGTGTGTGAATCCAAACAACTTCATTCCGTGCCTGGAGCAGTCTCCATCAACATCAGCTACCCAAACGGGGGAATAGCTGCTGCTTGAAGCCAGCCAGCCAGTCGTGGGCTTTGTGCAGAGTTTCAGCATCCTCAACGACGCAGCGGGTGTGAGCACTGTATTGGAAATAGCTACTAGGTATGTGATGCCTATTAAAAGTGGAAAACATAAACAAAAAAAGGAGTAGGTAGAACAGACTGTTATTTTTCGTAGAGGCAGCTCTTGCGAGGAACACAAAAAAAAAAAAAAAGCTTGGATGTAGACAGACGATCACGTTGTCCGTGTCTTAACATGACCAAGAATTCATCGTGTGGGAATCCATCGTAGCATTTTAACAGGGTTCTTTGTAAGATAGGTATGCATAGATTCTGGCAGCCTCTCCCATTGTGGGAATGTGTCAGGCTCCTTGGAAAACGTACAATGGCCTCACTGATTTGCCGTTGCTGCAGCCCCTCTATTACTCAGGCGGGGTTGAGCGTTTACAGTCATGTTGGATCCTGTTTCAGCAAATGTGAAGGAGATCCTGAAGCACAGCGACATGAGGTACTGTATGTTTGTGCCTTGTAGAGGAACGGCTGAATGCGAGCCTCGAAATAACAGCCTCAGCAGCACACAGAGCCCTTTGTAATCCGCTGTGGTTGCGGAGAGAATCATCAGAAAACCACAGAATGCTCTGTAGCTGTTTGTACTCGCGATCCATAAATGGCAGCGATTGGCTCGCAGAGCAGAGGTAGAGCTGGTCTCTCCGAGTGATCTGAATTATAGCTTTATCACACAGAAACCTTTGTTTGGATCGACTTGAGAAACGAGCACTCCGCTGTGCGTACGTGTGTGTGTGTGTGTGTGTGTGTGTGTGTGCAATGAGAGGGCTGACTCATTTAAAGTTGTGCAAGGAAATCATGTCCGGGCAGGCTTTTGACGTTGTTTACGCTCTTCCCCTGCTATTGAAACATAAGCAGCTGGCTGTATGGCCGGCAACTCTTACATCCTGACAGCGGGGATCCTTCAGGTGTTCAGCCGAGTGTGTCACGGCCGCACTCCAGCCAGCTGATATGAAGGTTGAGAGCAATGTTTCACACTCTTTCTCTGACTGGCTCACCTGGCAAAAAGTAACACAAACAACCTTGGAGCTGTGTCCCGTCACAGTTCATCAGCCAAGCAAAGTCAAGCTGGCTGAGCTGTGGGAAAGCGGCAAACGTCACCCACGGCCTGTCCGGGCCTGCTCACCCTGCAGGGGAGTGGCAGCACATTAACAAAGCGCAGCCTCCCGGCCTCCTGCAACGAGGAGCGCCGAGCATCTGTCCTTCACCCGGCTAATCGGCCAAGGAGCGGGACGCAAACCCGGCCGCCCCGCGTCCTACCAACAAACTGTCGATGAGCAACCTCGCGAAAATATCATGCTTGATGTGACAGTTTCTGCTTGGCTGGTCTAGCGGGCACAGGGGCAGCCATGGCCGTGTCATGTGGCATTCTTCTAACTAGGTCACAGGAAGGTTCACTTTTGTTCAGTTGAGCGATTTCTGCCGGTAGCGAGAAAATGGGTGTATAAATATTTAAGAGATGTTTTTGTTTTTTTATTTATTCTGTTCTACAAAAGGATAAAAGGAGGAGGCGTTTGTATTTGTTAGTAAATTGTATTTCAAAACTATAGCAAAAATCACGGCGAGTACAATAATTGCTAATCTGTTGTGGGAATACAGTACAGTACACTGCTAATTCCTGTACACCATCCATGTTTTCTCCTCCCAGGAAACGGATGTCTTTGATCAGTGCTCAAACTAAAATATGCAGTTAAAACTAAGTGCATCAGTTATTAACGCTAGTTTGTTGCTTAATCCACTTTCATTAGGAACAATGAGGAGACATTTTAATATGCTGCTCATGCTCAGTGGTACTCTACGATGATTGTGCAATGCCCTAATGGAACGGTTGCTTTTTTTTTCCCCCCCCTCATTCATGAATAAGAAAAAGAATT
>OMNV01016928.1:22870-36226 GCA_900303265.1 Brotula barbata
CCTTTCCAGCCTCTCTCTGACTCTTTTGGAAACTCGGCAGCAGCTATAAAGACGACTGTAAAAACAGCTGCCGGACTCCGTGACCTCCCGTTCACACCGCCGACTCTCTCGCTATTTAAAAAAAAAAAAACAACAAAACAAAAAAAAAAATCCTTCTATCTATCCACGAGCAACCCTGAGAAGCGAATAGCAAAAAAAAAAAAAAAAAGAACTAAAGACACCGAGGATGAGGAGAGGAGGAGTGAAAGAGACAGACACGGGCAGACGGAGGGAGCAAAAAAAAAAAAAAAAAAAAATCAAAATGTGAGAGAGCGGCGAGGAAAGGAAAGAAAAGAAGAGGTAGAGGAAAGAAAATGACTTGGCTGTCACCCAAGTGGATCATTACCTTCTGCTCCGCAAATGTGATGTAGTGTAGAAGGTGAAACTGATAGTTTGGAAATGAAAGGAGCACACAGGACTGATACTCAATCATTACCAGCACTGCACCATGGCAGATAGCAGCTCTGGGCTTCAAGGTGTTCTCTCCTGATGTTCACTGGAACAGATCGACAACCTTGTTCTCCACCTCCAAAAGGGAGGAGTGCGGCACGAAGCGATTAAAAACACTCGGCGCCGCTTTGTAACTGTCCGCTAAGCGCTTTGGCCAGATGAGAAAATCTTTGCACTCTGGGGGTTTTTTTTCTTCACTTTCACTTTGATTTATTTGTTGCCGTTGTGGACATGAAAACATGGGGGACATATTTATATTTAACTCTAATAAATAACCGAAGATAAAACCTAGCACAAAGAGAGTTGGTGGTCTGACAGATTATTCAGAAAGTTGTAAATGACATGATTATCGTCTTTTTTTTCCCCCCATTAAATCTTCTTTTTTTTAGTCAGCAAAGATAAGTCCAAATATAATTTGCACGATGAAATATTGATTTGAGGTTTAATGTCGGTCGGGACGCAAATTTTCTGCCTTAAAAATAATTATGAGACGTCTTTCAAAGTTACTAAAGGAAGATTTTCAAGGTGAAGGTCGGAAATATGTTGTTTTTCTCTGTATTTGTTTATGTTTTTTGTTTATGTTTGCGCCTCAAAAGTCTACATTGATTTTAAATAATGTGATTTAGTCAAATTTCTGGCTGGATGAGTTTGATTTTATACCCATTTTAGTGCTTGAATTCATTTTAAAAAAGTCAAATATACATAGAAGTGGATGTTTTTGATCCTTCTCTGCTGCGTCTTGAGTTGCAGACTTAAAGTAAACTTCGGCAAACATTGATCATTTACGAGCAAAAGAGAAATAATAATCAAACACAATCATCTCTTGCTTCCCGTCCGAGCCGAGCTAAAACTGGAACCCGGGAGGGGGTTTTCGGTGACTCCAATAAGATGTTTTTTGACTTCGCCATTCTTGGATTACCTTCCAGAAAAGATGCCAATGATAAAACGAGGGGAGACACCGGCAGTGGTCCCAGCGTAGAGAAACGGACACCGCTGGAGATTCACCGCGCCGGCCTTCAAGAGGCAAGGATGACTCAAAGAGAGTGCGAATACCAAACAGCGGCGTTAGACTCCGACACACTCCAGACACATTCAGACAGGAGATTAGATAAGTGAAGTGATTATACACCTACATGTAGTCTTCTGATAAATTAGTTCTGTACAAATCATATTTCTATGTCTCTCTTTTTTTTTTTTACTGTCCAATCTGTTCAATCTGTGTTTTGAGGCTCTGTAGAGTCTGTAGGATTCAAGGAAAGACATGGAAGACAGCTGGATGTCTTTGTGTTTTTATTATGGTATTCCATGGTCCTTGGAGTATTCCATGGTTCTTGAAGTAAACGATCACACCTCAAGAATGTCCTGCAGTGGTTTGGACCACGGCGCTGTATGAACGCATTGATCAGTGCCTCCATTCATCCTATCAATCTCCAGGTCTATGAGGACAGGCACAAGGATGCTCACACACACACACACACACACACACACGTTCACATCTCTGCTCCCTGGTGTCAGGCAAGTGTTGTTGTTTTTTTTACACGTCACTCACCTTGGAGTGTCTTTTGTGACATTTCACAGGCGAGAAATGAAAATGGCAGGGATCGAGCAAAGTGAAAAGTGTGCATTGTGAGGCCGGTTCGCGGATACGTACGCAACAACGTAACGTTGACACATTTCAGTCCAAAACTAGAGGAGAAAATAAGAGAAAACATCCAAAAAAGAGGTGAAAATAACATCGTAAAGTTCAATCTTACCGTTTTCTTGTCCAGGCCACAAACAAAACTGCTTCCACAAGATCATCCTATCATTCTCTTTGTCTATCTATCTGTCCATCCATCCATCTATCTATCTATCTATCTATCTATCTATCTATCTATCTATCTATCTATCTATCTATCTATCTATCTATCTATCTATCTATCTATCTATCTATCTATCTATCTATCTATCTATCTATCTATCTATCTGTCCATCTATCTATCTATCTATCTATCTATCTATCTATCTATCTATCCATCTCTCAGGTATCTTAGTCTGCCTTTTGCTTGAAGTGAAGTGTGGTTCCTGTGGTTGCAGCCATTTTGTATTATTTTCTATCTGTTCCCTAAAACATGACGTTCTTGTGACCTTCACCTTAATTTGTACTAATAAATAATAATAATTGTTGTAATAACTATCAGCATCAGTGCAGTGAACCAGCACAGGGCTACAATCCAGGGTTCTGCTTCACTTATAACATAACATATATGATGATCGTTCTTCTTTAATTGCTACATTAACTCTATTGTTTTTTCTATTGATCCCATAATCATGTGTTTTGTTGCCCTTTACAACTCCACTGTCAGAAATCAATTTGTTGAATAAAATTTTACCACCCAGAGGAATGATGATCATAACTACCGAATTAGTCCCCAGTTGTAAAAAAGCTTTGCCCTTAGGATTCAGCACAAATCAGTATAAAAGCAGAAACTCCCGTCTCCTCTGCTCTCTGTCCAACGTCTCCTCTGCTCTCTGTCCAACGGTCCGCTGCAGCCGTAACATCTGGACCACGGCGCTGACTGGGGCGGGATACGTCGTGGAGCGCAGAGTGTGTTCTTTGCCGGCACGGCCAGTTAGTCAGAATAAATAAAGCGAGACAGAACGAACACGAGCGGCCGAGCGGCTCGGAAATAAAACACACTTCCGCCTGACTGACAGCTGACAGAGTCGAGTGCAGACAATTTCCTCACATCAATGTCAGCTGGCGAGAAAAAGACAAGAAAACAATCCCCAGGTAATAATCTCTTTAGCTGTCATTCATGTAAACATCTGCACGTACACAATCCAATTTAGAACCAATGCCCAAATGCACATAAAGTGGCCGTGTGTGTGTGTGTGTGTGTGTGAGAGAGCGAGAGAGACCTGTAGGCAGAGAACCCAGATGTTCAGTCTGAAACGGCTGAAAAAATTTAAGATGGAGAGCAAAGGATAAACACTGTTTTGTAACTATACTATTGTTATTACATTGTTATTAGTGCAACAATGTGCTTTAATGATTACTTTGGTTCATCCTCAGTATTTTTTTGGGGAACAGGAAGTAGTGGCGGACAGGACAAATGTCAATCGTGATCAAACAGGACATTACATTTACGTAGATGCAGCATATCCTGCTTGTCTCCTCCCACCTGCTGTCCAAAAAGGACAATAAATAAGCTCTCAGGAAGTGTTTTCTTTATAATCCAGCATGACACCCACGTGTTCCCTGTTACAGATTACAGGACATCCAGCGTCCCTATCAGCATTTTTGTTATTTTTAAATCAAAAAGACAGTCCTTTTATGTCACCGTGTTCCAAAATGTCGTCTTAATGGGACATTTCAGACAGAATGTGTGCCGACAGAGCAAAAGCTGCGACGAGGCCGCGCCGTCGTGTCTCAAGAATGGAGAATGGAGACGGCGAGACGAAGCTTCAGGAGCCGCTCGACCGTCCGTCCGTCCGTCCGTCCGTCCGTCCGTCCGTCCGTCCGTCCGTCCGTCCGTCTATCAGACGAACGCGCTCCTTCGCCGGAGATCTGTTTCGTGGTCGAAAACACATCGAGGAGGAAGGCACGTAACGGTTTGATCAAACACAAATAACGGCGTCGGCTCAGGTGTAAAATTGGGCTCATTACAGAAAATCATTTATTTGTCGTCAGAAATGTCGTCTGTTGCGAATCTGCAGCGGGTCTGAATGTTAACAAAAACAAACAAAATCGTACTTGGAACGATTTGTCGAAGAAACTTTTTTTGCGGAAAGGTTATAACATTAATCATTTGAAGGGTTATAGCATGAATCATAAGATAACGTCTCCCCGCCGTGTATCGTCAATGGGGGATGAATAATACAAACAACGGCGCTGAGCAGCTTCAAGTGCACTAACATTCCTCAACGGTGGACAGAAAAGACATCAGCGAGGGAAATGAGGAGACAAATAAGCACTTCGGGACGCACCCGCTTGTGACATCTGAAGATGAGACCAGACTCTGAACGCTGGAAATGCTGATTAAATAGACGCAGAGGACATATCGCATTGTTTCTGATGCTGCACCGCCTCACATTTTACACTTGGACGGAATTCGCACACGATCCGGGAGATGTTATTGGCGGTTCGTATTCGGCAGACGAGAATTTTATAAGCACCAAATTTCTCTCGAATGCCAATCGACCTTAAACTTATTTAATGCTCGCTGTTGTTTGGAACAATTGGAACTACTGGAACAATTGGAACTGAGGATTGGAAGTAGTTTGAATGTTCCCAAAGCTGACGTGGGCATTTATTCTTTGTATATTTGTATATTTGTCCTTTGTCTGTAATTTTTGTAAAAAACACAAAAAAACAAACTGATACTTAATTACATACACGAGTGGAATTTATCGTGCGTCTTCCTTCGGCAACAAACATATTTGTCTTGTTTGTGTATAAGAGAGAGTAAACGGTGTGAAATCCACGCGCTTTAATTAGAATACAATGGATCGAAGCCAAAGTTAATTTATGGCAATTTCCAGTGTAATTGAAGTGTTTACGTGATGTTTGCAAAAAAGATTTGTTGCCTTAATCAGAGTATAATCAAATTCTTAACATGCATGTAAACATATTAAGTGTTGTGTATGTATTCTGCGAGGGCAGGTTTTAGCACGATTATGCTAATAGTGAAGGAAGAGGAAAAAGGGGGGAGGAAACAGCAGTAGAATAAAAGACGTTCAAGGCATACGTCTCGCTTATTGATGGTATTTTTTTTTTCCCTTTTTTCATCATTTCAAATGAACCCGGAGTCGCTTATGATTTAAGTTGGATGGAAAGTTGAAATATTTGGAGCTACAGTGATGCTAAAACATCTGTAAATGCCAACATAACAAACACGGCATTGTAAAACATTTTCACATCATCAGGAAACAGATGTGCATTGCAGTGGTTCACTGATATATGTCAGACAAAAGGAGAGTCTGGCACTTATAGCTACACTAGCTAGCTAGTATTGAGCTAGCTAGCATTTAGCTAGCGTTTAGCTTCTGACTTTAAGATGCTACAAACCAATCATGGTTCATCAAATAAATCCTTTAATGACACATTGTTATATTTGATTCTTCCCTCGTATGGTACTGTAGCTATTGCAGTTTCATATCACATAGCCGCGTGTGTGCCTGTGTTTGTGTGTGTATGTGAGAGAGAGAGAGAGATATATCTTCAAAGTTTTCTCCAGGCCCCTTCTCCATCGTATGTGCAGCGCTGTGCTTCCAAATCCCCGAATCGTCTGCGTGGTGCCGGAGTCCCCTGGCCCCCCAGCTTGGGACGACACCTGGATGCGTCCAATCAGACGAGCATCCCCGTATCTCGCTAGGAGGCAAAAACGAGGAACGCAAATAATCACAGCGGTGTCTCAGCTTGAGGAGGTTCATAGCGCAGCTTTTAAAAAGTTATCGGGACATTAGGAAGAAATAAAGCACGAAGAGTCATTTCCTACTGCGTGAGCTTAACAGGCTTAAATATAAATGTGGTGGGGAAACCATCGGTTGCTGGAAGTTCGCAATAAATGCTATTAGCTGTTATATGGATATATATTCTATAGATATAGATAAATATAGAAATTTAGTTTATACTATGTATGGCACAAAGATATGTTTTTTTGATAATATCTATGATACAAAGGTTTAATTTCCCCCCTTTAATGCAAGAAAAATGACTACTAATCTTTGCTTCACCTGTTATTAGATATGAATTAATCAGACTCGGCGTCAATAGAACAGCGTGGAAATGTCGCTTGTTTCCGAGAATTTTCTCGCGTTCACACTTCAGATATTGAAATGTTTGAGTATATTTACAGATGGTGAATGTAGAAAGAGCTGGAAGAAGAATGTGAGGCACAGATAAAGGAGATAAAGGCCATGAAAGAGTCTCTCCCCCGTATGAGCTCTGCTGAACATCGTCTCTCAGTGAGGATTTTGTTTATTTCTCCTGCTCCTCTGCCTGCTGGTTCAGTGTTCCACGCTGCCTGAAGATCAAGCTATCACCCGAAATGAATGGGCGACGAGCAGCAAGAATAAAGTTAAAAAAAAATCAAAAAATCATTCAAACTGCAACTCACAACGACGGAAATCGCACCTAGTGGAAGAGCGAAGGGTCAAAACTGACAAATATTCACTCCAAAATTTGACGTGGAGTTGATGATTGCAAATTTAACGGAAAATCTCAATATTTTTTTGATTGGATTCAACACGCAGACACAAACATATACTCCCTCAAAAAGCGGTTAATTTTGTGAAAAGTGGACTTTCTGTATGCTGAATGGAAGACCGGGTATTAATGTAGAAAACATTTCAGAAATATTTTTGGCTCGTGTGCGTTTTTGCCTTAAAAAGCAAAATTTTAGCTTAAATTTTTTTTAGCTAGTTTTGCTTCCATTCGGCTTTCAGACTATAATTAATGACACTAAAACTTAAGATTTTTCTCTGACTTTGGTATCGAACGCTCCTCTCACCGACCCTTGACCTCTTTAATGCTTGTGCCTATTGACTCCTGCGTATCCACCCTGTGATTAAAGGCCGTGATAATGAACTCATTAACATGTTTAGGCCGTCTTATCTCTAATTTTCCCGCAGCCCGTCTTTGTTGTCTCGTCTCTGACGGATCCTCTTGCATTTGTATTGTTCCTGTGCTGCGCGAACAGCATTAGGAGTCTCGGGGCGTAGCACCACCGGGCCGCTTGCGATGGTTTCTCTCCGCACGCCACTTGAATAATTGATGTCTTGATTGCTGCGTATTCATGCACCCAAAAAGGCTTTTCCTATTCTCCGCCTGACGCACTGCTGGAATCTTAAATCGTCTTCCCTCCCGGCGGCAGGAAGCGTCGTGCGTGGCTCAGAGAGACGGTACGGTCCGGCCAACGTCCTTCAAGATGCTCTCTTTGGACGCCGTGTTTGTGTGGGTTCTTTAAACAAGGACCCCTTCCGTTTGCCGCCCAGTCAGCAGATTCTTTATGTATCCAGCAGCTCCGGCGCGATAACGATCTCGCCACTCGTGTCGTGGCATAATAGAATGAATTGTCTCTGTGAGATAGGAACATGTTCGAGGCCTCATTGACTAACCATTAAACAATTAAACTGTCAGTCCTCTGTCCTAAAAGGGTAATTACCCCGCCAACATTACATCGGCCATAGATTGGCTCCCTATTCAAGCGTCTTCAGGGTTCAGATGATTCAGCTCTTTAAGCGCCGATGATGTGACAGCTTTGACACCGCTCTGACCTGATGCGTTCAATTACGGCTCAGATATAAGAACAGTCTGGAAGTATGGTACAAGTGTTTGCATGATTTTCACATCTCACTGATGAATATTACAACTTCTCCCCGCAGGATTCCTGAGCTCTCTCAGCCAACAGGAAAAACTCTAAGGCTGATTTGCAATTCTTTTGCCTTTTCTTTTGCTTTTTTTTTTTGTCTTTTTGCTCCTACCAACTCCTACAGTTTCACAAAAAAAAAAAAAAAAAAAAAAAAAAAGCTCAGCTCCATCCCAAAGTATTGACAGGAGACCCCAGACTGCACTTTCTGGAATACTATAATAAGCACCGAGTTGAAAACTTCTCACATCCCCTCATTTTGGCTCAGCGTGGAAACCAGCATTTAGTGCTGACGGATAATGACGTCTATAATCGTTACCGTTAAAAAATGACATTTGTTGAATGTTTGTGCTCATTTTGTGTTTTTCTCACATATTTCACGGCATCATCAGCATCATCAGCATCATCAGCATCATCAGCATTGTTGTCACATTACGTAATATTACGAAAGCATCTTCAGTTTTCTCCAACATAGCAACTAAAGAGTCTTTCTGATAATCTAACAACACTACAGAGTTACATTATGACTGTTTATTGAACTGATTGATTGATAGATGAACCGTCTTTGAATGTAGTTAGTTGTTTTTTTTGTATTGATGAGTCAGGAAGTCTTCCTCCGGTCCTCACGGCCCACATAAGAATTCCACCACTGCAAACTAGTGAATTTTTATATTTTTATTAATCACAAAACGACTTTTGCCACAGTTCAAGAGCCAATCTGTCACTGATAAGGTTCATAAAAACACGCTAACAAGACAACAAACAATCCTCCACTCCACAAACCCAATTAGCATGTACAGAGACAAAGATTTGACCACACACACACACATACACACACACAGAGTGAGCGAGGTGGTGCCCGTCCGGGAGGAGACGGAAGGAGGAGAGCGTGTCTGCACTCATCAAGTCTTGTTTTGGCCCCGGGCCAATGGTGCCACTGTGACTCTCAAGTCAGCCGGTGACAGCGAGAAACCGGGCACGCCAACAGATAACTGGGATAGAGAGAGCAGGAATGGAGGAGGGAAGGTGAGTGACAGGAGGAGAGGAAAGGCTTCATCCCTGGATGAATCATGCCTCCCCGTCACATTGTCTGCTGTTCAGAGCGACGGCTGCGGGGAACAGCAGAGCTCATGAGACCTGGAGTTTCCCCCAGCTGTACGACTGAGGGCACACACACACACACACACACACACACACACACACTTATACATACAAATGCCAGCTAATGAAATTGTGTGCCCATTTGGGTAAACTATGTCAACATCCCCCCGCTACAAATGTCTGCCTCTCCAGGCACGCTGCACCTTTTGTGTGGTTTCGGGTATCCAGCATTCTGCCCACGTGTTCCAGCAGCAGTTCAGAATGGTTGAGAGCAGGTTTCTGGAGGTTGAGCGAGGAATTACAATGATGGACCTTTTCTGCGGTGCCGTTTGCTCTGAGGGCATCCCTTCCCTTGAAGACGAAAATTCCAGCGTTTCGGTATTGACAATGGCTTTATTTCATTTTGGCCGATGGCCTCGGTAATCAAACAACGCCTACAAGTTTACTTTTTTACCTCACGTATTTATTTGCACTTAATGGGATTCTCTGCATGTTTTACTGCATCATCAGAGTAGCCTCAGTATTTGGCTACAGGTTTATAATACACATAAAAGCTACGATACCTCCACAAAATTGTCTATTTTTATGATGATGATGATGATGATGAGTAGTATTAGGATCATTACTAGTAGTATTAGTAGTAGTAGTAGTAGTAGTAGTAGTAGTAGTAGTGTAGGTGCTTAGACTAAGGATGAGGGGAGTGCACCGGTGAAAGTGCTATCCCAATTCCACAAAAGTAAATTATTTTGTGTTTGTGTCTGTGTGTGTGTGTGTGTGTGTGTGTGTGTGAGTGTAAACTGAAAGGTAAATTAATCATAAAATACTTCTGCACCTTCTGCTGTTTCCTCATGAGGATGCTTCTCCTATTCACCATCTCCTGGTGCATCCTCACCCATTTAGGGACGGGAAGAGTCCAATTATTTTCCACCTCAGCCGCCGAATCAGCAGTTGCATTGTATGTTTCTACCGGTCTAACTTTCTTTAACTGAACCGCTAAAAAAAAAAAACTTTGTTTGAACACGGCCAAAGACGCGACGTTTGACCGGTCGATGCGTCGACAGTCGGTACAGATTTCCTCTTGGTGTAACTTGTTGTTTCTCGTTGAGTCCATCTGACGTCAACAAATCTAATCAGGCCGTCTCCGAAGCCTCCATCCATCATTAAACATCTTAATGTGAAAGTTATTCAATAGATTAAATAGCATAATGGACTTCAGCATCCTTTCTCCCTCCCACACGCTGCAGTCTCTCGCCACGCGGGGCTCATTTTGCCTCCGGCGTCAGCATCCCGATCACGCCGCGCGCTAACTTAGCCTTAATGTCACAGCGCCCAGACGTCAACAATTAGACGCTGGATGCTGAGGGAAATAACCTGGCAACCTGTCCGGGGTTGCGCCCTGATAATTACCCAATGAAAGCCGGGCCCCTCACGCGGACCCTGCGCGGGGATAAGTGAGTGTAGTGAAATGATGGATGTTGAGGGAAATAGCCTCATCGCTCAGCGGGCTTTAGATAGCCTAAAGTGACTGCCTGGTACACGCCGTTTGGTCAGCTGTCGGAGTTCAGCTCGCGCTCATTTAGCTTTAACCAATCCGGACCGATTGCCCGTTACGGCATCCTCACCTCGCCGCGCGGAAAACAAAGGAAGTCGGAGGATCCGGTGCAGTAATCAAGAGCTTAACGCCGTGTTTGTCTTGGAGACGGGATAGAGCCGTCGCTGCTCTCTCCTCCTTTAAGTCCGACAGACAGGATGACCCGCCGAGAGGCTGAACGTTTTTCTTTCTTCCTCCACGTGCCGGTTGATGTTTACGGCCCCCTGTAATGGCTCTCATTACGCGTGCATTAGACGAGGCCATCCTGTATCGGACGCTGCTTTTTGCCGTGGTTCTCATCTGTTTTCGTGGCTAAAACCTCACCGATCTTTACGTTTATCTCCGCGCGTTCGGTTTCCTGCCGTTGCTATGGCGCCTGAAGGTGTAGCGTGTGTGTTTGCCCGCGTGAGGGTGGAATCTGCACTAACTGCTGGGGGTTGATCACCGCAGATAGCTGATGGTGAGCGGGGCCTCTTGTGTGGTTAGACTAATGAGGCTCTGCATAGACGATGGCTGCTGAGTGACAGAGATGATTTACGAAGGCAGGATGGACAGTCGACTGGGAGAAAACATCCGTCTTAGTACCGAGCGGCTGTCACACACACACACACAGGCACACACAGACAGAAGGCATCGCTCACACACACACATTTTTTTGCATAAACGACTATGGCCTTTCTTGCTAAAACTATTCTGCGGCGGAGGTTTTAAAGCCGACCGCGCTTTGATATCTCAGAGACCATTCAGGTCTTTATTCAATCCCTCTATTATGTTTTCATCCGAGGTGAATGTTGGTGCAATAAGCATACCGGCATGCAAAGGTGTCTTTTTTTTGTTGCTTTTTTTTCCCTCAAAAAAACCTTTTATATTCAGGAATAGGACTTTTTTTTTGCATCATTTTACCCCACGAAAGAAATACTTTTTTGTGTGGATTTGTATGCTGTTAAATTTCAAAGGGAAATGCTGTGTGGGGGAATTTGCCACTTAAAATAAGATCAAATATTTTTGGAAATCGGGGGGTGGGGATAAAAATGGGAAAAGTTTGGATGGATGATTTTATTTTGACACGTTTATTTGGATTATTTCATTTTGAATAATGTTCCAATGCTAATACTGGGAATACTCTGACTTTTACAGAATTCTAGCAAAAAAGCAAAAAAAATTTGAAAAAGTAATGGCATCAAATTGGCAAAACTAACAGAAATACAGGTCAGACGCCATTTTTGCTCAAGTTAAACTCCTCCTCTTCCTCTCTGTCCACAGCATTGTTCCAAAACATCATGCACACTTTTCCCAAGTGTGTTTTTTTTTACATTGCAGATGTCACCAACTTGCTCTGTTCGCGCTTTGATCATTACAGTGCATTTTTTGGGGAAACGATGGCAGTTTTGATGGCTCTCACACGGCACGAAGATCAAAGAAGAATGGTGACATTTTTGATGTCGTTCGCAGAACAACTGGCTTGATCTTGATAGAAACTTCATTTCGCCGCTCCTGGGAGTGAGGCGCTCTCAGGACTAACCATTAAATACCATAAAATGGGCAACCGGTCGCTCCACAGTGTGCAGAGCGGACTCTGGCCTTTACTCTTTCCATCTGTGTAACTCTGCACCCACCCTGCCCCCCTCTTTCCTCTCCTCTCCTCTCCTCCCTGCACTCCATCGCCGCTCTCCCTCTCTCTCTCTCTCTCCCTCTCTAGGATAGATGAGGATAACAAGACTACTCCTCTTTCAGCCCAAGACGGCTCCCTTTCCACCAAGGGCATAGTTGTGTGTGAATAATGTCTGATCCGAGGAGTAAATATCTCTCTATGACAAGTTGTTTGGATTGGTGCTCATGTGCAATCTCATGCTTTATGTATCACCGCCTAGACTGCCTGGCCGCTAGCCTTGTAGGAGTAGGGTTGCCCTGTCAGTACCCCTGAAACACGGAGATGGAATAGGTCTTTTAGAGGCAGACCCTGAAATGTAATGCTGCTGAGGATGTCACTTTGACTCTCAGTTGTTCTGAGTCAAAGTAATGCATCTGATACAGCACGGATCTATTTTTTTTTTTTTTTTTTTGTAAGTCAATTTAGGCGCGCGGATCAATTTTAGGTTTAAATTACCGGCAGATTAAGGCAGATCGCTATCGTGCTAATCCTGCGAAATGACATGATGTGAAAAACTCATTGTCTGAGGTCAAATTTGCGAGATTCGCTTCAATGGATGCCACGCGGTGACCTTGCGGGCGAACTGCTGCAGGAGTTGTTTGATAGTTTGGCAGCGTTATTAAAAATCAGCTCTCCATTTCATCCCTCTGATTGGAACCATCATAATCCCGACATTGTTTGCATTGATATGGTGCACAGTCTGTATATTTATCATTCCATTCAGCAAACGGCTATATTTACCCGGCGCTAAACCAATCATGCCGATCAGCGGAGGTAATCAACAATGAAATCGCACCGCTCGCCATGCTGGATTATGGATAAGCATCCACCCATAAAACTATTTTCCAAAGGGGTTTTAGTTAAGGGCATCTCAGAGGGCACCACATGGCGGGCCCGTCGTATCGGGCTCACGGTGTCGTAAATGCTCAAACACGGAGCTTGTTTTATGGGACTTGTGTTTAATGGGTGTCATCGACTGTTGTGCCTTCATAAAACAGCATGCGTTTCAGGTGTTAGTGGCAGCCAGCAGCCACGGCACTTAACGTCTTCCTCTGGGTGTAGTCTATCGCTCGTTTAAATGCAAAGGAAAAACCGCGTTTTTTTTTGGTTTTTTTTAGCCGCTCAAACGCTTAAACCGTCTTTTTTTGGGGGGGGGGATCCGTAAAAACGGA
>OMNV01016929.1:0-10757 GCA_900303265.1 Brotula barbata
TCTTTACATTTAGATTCTCTGCGTGAGAGAACAAACCTCAAAAAGCTACAACCACGCTACCTGGCTGAGCAGATTAGCACTTGATTAGTCATGGCCAAAATGATTTTACCCGCTTTGTATTGTCACAATTAATGTCAAGTAAAACATAGAAGAAAAAGCCTGAATTCCAAAGCCAAGGAATCCATTCGGGACCAAAGCTTTGGTTCATTGTTGTGGCTTAAAATGCGGCAAACTGACTTTAAATGTTGACTCCCATCTTTTCCTAGGAGGACTATAATGCTCAAAGTTATCTTGTATGTACGTATCCATTTACCAGTCACCTCAGGGGCCACAGGGCCGAAGGTCTGGGTGTGGATCTGTGTCACTCATCCATTCAATCCCTCTCATCTTCAATCTTGTCATCCCACACCACTGCCTGAGGACAGGAGCTGTGGATTTCATACATTCCGTAGTGGGAGAGGATATGCTTTAGAGTCTTCACTTAAGTGGTTTTGATTTTCAGGATTTCATGAGATTTCACAAACTTGCCTCTAAGAGGATTGACTGGGGGAAAAAAAGATGTACAATAACACCCCCGCCCATGAAAACATCTTATTTGGGCGTGGGGGGTTAAAAAGCAATAACATCCTCTCTGTAGATATCACCACCACATTTGGAACAATCCCAACCAGAGACTGTGGCAGAAAGTGAAACTCAACTGCCTTCATCAGTCTACCTCTCACAAGCCCAGCATCCCATCCTGTCCACATGGCCCAAAGATCCATGTTTATGCCCAGGACAACAGAACATTTCCTGGCTGCAACAGGAGGAAAACAAATAATCCACATAAGGGCAAGGGGAGAGAAGAGTAAACCTTAATTGGTGTGGAAATAATTACCATTACCACATTACCATATCGCTCCCATATCGCTCCCAATAAATGGAGATTTGTTCTTCTGATGACCAGAAAGAGTGTTTATGATGTTACTCTGGGATCAACTTGAGCCTAGGGGGCAAGGCCAGTCACCAAGAATTCCTCTGAACATTTGTTTAGCAGCAGGCCGAGTGGACAAGTGCAGTATTGTTCCTCACGTGGCTGAATTGCCAGAGGTTCTGTAAGAGCAGATACGGCCACGGACAGAAGGGAAAAGAGAGTATGGTCTGGAAAGAGCAGTCCCTGGGGAATAACCGCCACGGAGTTAAACATCAAACCTGTTTTACACACAAGCGATTCCTGCCATCGGTGCTGCCTTTGAAAAAGGGTAATGGGCAACTTCAAGATCAGATTGTTTCACAGTCGAGAGGGCTGCAGTATTGACGAGTGGTCAGAACTTTCCCCTGCTCTATTTGACGCTCTTCAGCATGTTGTGGATTATAAATAATACAATCAAAACCAAGGAGTTGCTCCCACATCCATTTGGAAGAGATTTCTCTGCCAGAGAGTTCATGACTTGTAGTGTTATAAACCCGTAGGGATCCACATTATTTGATTTGTTTTTTATTAGAAACAAGGAACCACTTAACTGGCTGTAACCCCTGGAGCATTTGGCTCCACATCTAAGAGGATAACAGGTCGCAAGTCCCTTTCTAAACAGGGACAGCCATGTTCAATGCTTCCTCTGGCTATAAAAAACAAACTATACAAAGGCTAATCCAGACAGGATGTGACCGTGATGCCAACTCGAGCTTTGCTAGGGAACCAAATGCTGGTTGCACGGGAATTTGCAGATTAGGCAACTAAATATGGCACATTTAGTTTATGATTTAGGTCTCAGAGTCATGCATCAGAATGTTAGAGCCACATATATGAGAGTGTACAGGTGTCCCTTGCCATGCCTGGTGGTTAGGGGCACCAGGGGGTTACGAATGTACTTAATCTGTGAATAATTAACCCCTATAAGTGTATATGAGTCACCATCTCTTTCCTTTACGGTGACATATCGGGGAATTCCCTTTTTAAAGCAATCTTGGACCCCCATAAATGTTGTTGTTTCTACATGAGAGCTATTATGATCTAGCAGAAAATGCAGATGCTTCGCACCAAATGGTGCACTGACAGAGACAGACAGTATCACAGATTTTCTTTTCTTTCTTCTTCATATACGTTAGACGACTTGTTTATACTGTAATGATGAGCAACAGCAGCAGCCAAATTAAGTCTCGGTAGCAGATCCAACAATTAAATGTTTAAGTTTTACGAATTTCTGTGACGTGGCATACACCACAAGAAAAAATATACGCATTAAATTATTTATGACTGTAACGCACATTAATGAAACCATGAATGGAACACCGGCAAATGGGAAGGGACGCCTGTATGTCTTTGAACTGATTGATGCCAACGTGCAATTTTGCAACTCATATTTAAAACCTGCTCTACTATGTATTACAGATATGCAATTATCAGTCTATACCTTGTCTGTGTGATGGGCAACACAAAGTAATTTCAAACTAAACGTCATTGTCATGAAGAAAAAAAGAGGAGCACAGACAGTCAGGAAAGGTCCGGTTAACACTTTAACTGCTAAAATGATCATATGTCTCACTGCGATACCTTGAAGATAAATACCAAATTCGGCATTCAAGAATAAAGAAGACTTACAGAGAAGTATTGCATTATCTCTACATATTTAAATCCCTTGACAAGCTCAGCCTATTTTTGCATATGAAATTCCAATGGAAGTAAGGGTCAAGAACTCTAGGTCCTTAAGGAAAGAATGTGTGACTTGAAACGAGAGACCAAAGGGCTTCTTGCATCCCCCTGGTCCCCCAGCTGGGAGGACAGCATGAGGATCAAAGAGGCTCTGTGACTTTGCAGAGGGCAGAGAGGGATAAACTAAGAGGGCAAGCAAAAGGGTCTGAGAGAGTTCCCTCTGACTTGCATTATGTGTGGAAGTCCCATTTTCTCCTTGGACTGTTTACAACTTCTACTTCTTTCATTAATAATTCAAAAATCATGTAAACACGACAGCTAGCCTCAACCATTCGAGTCCCCAGGGTGTGCTAACATGTTCATATGCGAGTCACACAGTCCACTGAACAGTGTGCTGACCTCACGCATGTCTTGGCTGGCTATGGAGTGCAACATCAGAACAGAATGAGCGATGATGGCGGCTTCATCTCTTCTGAAACATCTGTATTTCAGTATGTGAGCATAATAGCTTGAAACTAGCATCTGCAGGCATTGTTCAAGCTCTAAAAACAGCGATAATTCCACACTAAGCTTGTGATATTTCACAGTCATACATGCTGTTGTGACTGGACCCAAATACAGGTATTTGCAAACATCTGCGGGGTGATGAATCAATCTAGCCTCAGATCCACGTCAGAACACCCAAACATATGGATGGTGGATACAGGCTTAGTTGTTCTGAGTGAAATCTGTACTTTATGTTTGTGTGTCTCAGTGTGTGTATGACTATACCTCGCTTGTCACAATAACTAGGCCAGTCACGGGTAAAGAACAGAGCATCTTTTGTAGAGAGAACCAGGATGACCAGCATCCCATCGGGCTCCTGCCCCTATGAGAGAGCTGAAGTCTCTCGACCTACGGAACCTCATCTGCCAGCCAGCCAGGACCCAGCCCGGAGAAGCCTGTCATCACAACCACAGAGGCCTCTATTCATCCCGGCAAAGACAAAGCCAAAAGTGTACAGCAGCCATCCAAGGCATCCCAAGCATCCAGATATCCACCAGCGATATCATTTTAGGCTTTTGTGAGCCTGTGCTTTGGTTTACCATCCACTCTTCTCTACTCCTTCCACATCCCAGATTTGTCCTTTCCAATGTGGTTCAGTGTGATACAAGGGCAATCTCCAGACACAGACTAAAATTCTTCGGTCTGTTTGATGTGGATTTGATTCAGAAATAGTAATCTTACACAAACATGTCTGATTGAAATATGACAACAGTGAATCTGAACCTATACTCTGCTCATGAAAGCTTCCACATTTGTTGTCCAACACCTGGTCTCAGGTACAGGCCCATCACCTCTATTTAGAGTGCATTAATCTGAAAACACTGGAACAGAACTAAAACAACAACTAAAAATTGTACTTTGGTGTAATGAGAGAAAATGAAACACAGGTGTTGTGACAGGAGTTGGGTTCACATTGTTGAGAGTTCACCTCGCTCTCATGTCAGATCCTTCCTGTCTGTCGCTCTTATGGCTACTCTGGGGCCCTGGACTTGGTGGTGAAATCTCCACCTGCTGATAGCATCAGCTGCCCTCCACCCTCAACACCCACCATACTCTTGGGCATGTGTGGCGGCCACTGATAAAAGAGGTGGAGATAAGAGGAAACACAAGCTGTGATGAGAAACACATTACTGCCAGCAGAACAGAACATCAGACTGCTGGAAGGGAAAGAGAAAGAAAGACAGCAGGGGAAAGGAGGACATTAAGGACGACAGGGGCAGAGGCAAAGGAGAGGAAAAAAGAGAGACCAAGAGAGACAAACGATCAGAAAATAATTCAAAAGAAATGAAAGCTGATGTGTGTGCCAAAGAAGCAAACAGAATGCTTTGTAAACCAATCTAACGTATATTAAATGTCCTACATAGTTGAGGGCGTGGTTATTCCTGGAAAGAGATGCAGTCTGACTGAATCGAGTCTATATTTCTGAGCCCAGACAACTCCTTGTAAGATCTGGAATGCATGGCGCTCGGTGAAAGCAAGCAAACAACTGCAATCAAGTTCACAGAGGAGTTACCATAAATACGACATGAGAGTCAACATAAGTACAGAGCATTAAATCCAAACAGAAATACCACAGTTGTATTTATTGTTGACTTTATGGCACAGTACTGCACTCCTAATTCACTAACACCATCTATCAAACTGGCACAAATGTTGTGGCTGCTGCTGAAGTGAAATTGAAAAAGCGGCTGTAGCACACTAGTGGTCACTAGCACCAAAAAGTGCTGCGCAGCTGAAAAATGTATCCTTTGTCAGCCTCAGCTATGGTTTAAGTGGACGCTAACATGAATGTAAGCATGCTAACATAAACAGTTAGCGCAGTTAACATACTAACACTGACTATGTACATGCTAACATCAAAAAGGGTAAGTCTGGTTAACATGCCAACACTGAATATGTATACACTAATATACAAACAGTTCGCGGAGTTAACATGGTAATACTGAATACGTACATGCTAACATCCAAACAGTTAGCACAGTAACATGCTAACATTGAAGATGTACAATATAGCATCTTAGCACGTTAACAGCAGCCTGTTACGGTGCTGTGTTAACATAATGTTCTGTTTTGAGTTTCTGGTTGCATTAAACGAAATGTCATGGGAACACTTAACTCAGTATAACAAATATTATGCAGCCTTCATATGCTCTTCTCGTCTTGATTTAGCAGTCATACATACCACCTAACACATTCTTATGTTTTAACTAGTAAATTATTTCCAAACGCAAGCAAAAAGCGTGTTGTATCTTGCAACACGACAACAAAAAGCCAATATAGCACATCAGGTGTGCAATCCAAATGGGAATTTGTTATTTCACTTTCCACTATTACCAAATGATAGACAACTTAGCAACTTCCAGGTTGGACACAAAAATGGTGGAAACTGCGGGAAACACAAAGCAAGCCTCTCTCATTTACAGTCGTCAGGAAAACAAGTGAATGTAAATAAATTGGAACTGTTGACAAGGGCCATGAGTGGAGGAGACAGGTGCCACAATGACACGGCGACCTCCAGGGGACATATGCATCCCTTAGCGGTGTCCCCTTTCAAGATGGACACTGAAGGGGACAAGCGGGCCAGTCCAGCAGGAGGTGTGAGCGAGGCAGCAGGTTACTGTGCAACAGGCTTAGAACACACTGAGCAGGCATGGTTTGCAAAGCTTTGGGCATGTCGTTTACCATGTTCAATATTCATTGTCTTTTCTAAAAATTGGAGATTAAACGTTAACATCTTTAAGTATGTTAAGCCAATCCAGACAACTGAAACGGCTCTTTATAATAAATAAGGTTGGGGGTTTATTTTTGCAATGTTATCCTCAGTACTGTTTACATTTGGAGAAATTGAAGCTTTCCACTCTTGCTGGAATGCATAAAATGTACATGTAATCTAATATAGATATCTCAAAAAATCTATTAGCCTTTATTTGACCAAGTACGTCCTGCTCCTGGCCTGGCTCCCTCCTACTGGCTGGGAGTCAAAGCAAAGTGTCCTGCTAATCCAACAGTTGTCTGGCTACACTGAAAGTCACCTCTGAGTCCAGCTCTCACACTCCAGCCAGGAATCCACAGGCTCTTTGCATACCGAGCGGCCGGATATCCTCTAGTTAAAGAGGGCCCTCTAAGCCAGGGCCATGTGTTGGATGGTTGTGGGTGGGGTTTTGGGTTTTAGGGTGGTGGCAGGGATGTCACAGGCAATGCTTGGAAGGCCTGCAGTGTGACATCAGTGTTACTTTAATGGACCATTCCAGTGATTTGGGAGAATTTTCTTGTGCTACAAACCTAATACTACAGTATTATTAGTGTAAGTAACGGTTCCATCTAGTATATGTAGCAAGGCCCTCTTTCTGTGCAGACTGGCTTAGTTTACCTGCATAACTGAATGCAACATTAGTACACAGACATTAGTAATACTTTAAGGTACACCTGACCTTCTCGTGTCATGACAATTAATTGTGCAAAAGCTCAAATAACAAACAAGTAACAAACAAATGTGTTAAAAGAAAACCCCAACACATTGTACATTACATGGCCCAGGAAATTGTTCTTGTCCTTAGGGCTGTTCCCTTGTCAGTGACAAATATCATTCAATAGAATATTATATAAACAATTTTGATGTTTTGATTTATAGTTAAGAGGAATTTTAGAATGAGGGAGCCAAATCTTGCTTTAAAAAAAAAAAAAAAAAGAGACAAAAACAAACAAAACGTGTATTGTGCAGATGTGCAGATCCTCTCGATCCCAGAAGCTGTGCATACACTCAGCCTGCTAAAAGTGTAGTTGCTCACGCTCTGAGCCTGCGGATCTGTGCATCTGTGAATGGCTTTTGTGTTGCTCCCAGAGCAGAACAAAGTGAGTTCAGGTTACTGCACTCCTCCCGTTATTGGCCCACATTGTCTCTAATTATTCCAGCAAACATAGCATGTGTGGTCTAACATCTATACACCCCCCTTCCTTTCCATGCTTAACACAGAGAGAGCGCGAGAGAGCGAGAGAGAGAGAGACCGGGATTGAGATAGAATCAACTGTATTTTCTGCTTGTGTTTAATTATCTGTGTTTCCCTTCTCATTTATTACTGTATTGCCTGAAATATGCTCTCAAAAATATCAACATTACGTCTACTTGGAATGAACTGATGATTTCCTCACATTCCTCCTATGTTGCCTCAAATTATGAGAGTCATAATGCACTAACGTTGGATACACAGACAACCAACCAATAGCGGAAGAGGATAAAACTATGTTGTTGTTTTTTTAAATATATGACTTAGACTGAGAACAGTCATCCACAACTTTAATGCTCGATCCCACACTCTAATTTGACTTCTCAAAAGTTACCGTTGCCTGGGCAATGCTAACTCCAGCGTCTACAAAACAATAATTATGAGGAATGTTTTCATCAGGAACTTACCAAATTCTCTGCCCGTGAGCTTAGCTTGAGGCAATGCTGCAGAAATGCTGTGCCAAACATGCTACATGTGGTTTGCCAAAGGGAAATGGCTCACAGTTTGGCACAGAATTGGTTTGGTTTAATTTCAGGTTCTTCAAAAACGACAGTAACAGGCATCTTTAGTGACTGTGAACTTGACACTGATCTGTTGTTTGCTTAAAGGTAAACCTCAATGCAATGGGAAGAAAATCCTGTGAAATTACAGTTAGGTTCACCTGGAAGACATTACATCACACTGACGGACTCATCTGTGATGGAGTCGAAAATTTGTCAAAATTCAGCTCTAGAAAAAAAAATATACAACTGGAGTTATGATAATTGCCACCTTTTAAAAAAAATTGTCCATCTTGGATGAGTACTTTCGCACTGCATTTCCAAGATCAGAAAGTGGGGGCGGTGGTGTGATGTTTTTTGCTTTTGACTGAATGAACAATTTGTTAGACACGCAAACCAATGCAACTGGCCTTCAATAAATCCTTCCTTTGTGAAGCTCATGATGTCATTTTATCTGTGGCATTGTGTCCCAGAGGTGTGTCCACTCAGTGGTCTTTGTAAGTGGAGGAGTGCGAGGGGTTTAAGAGAATAGACAGGTGGATGGATTTTCCCCTTGTCTATGTTTATGGAGGATGGACAAAATATAAGTGACAGGGAAGGTGGAAAAACTCTCAAAAAGTGAAGTGTCATTGTCTTTTAACATTTGAAAATGAATAATTATTTAATTAATAAAGCTGCAACTTCAACACTGGGCTGATTCTTATGTTACAGTAAACCGATGGTAAACCCTCCTGCTTTCACTGGATGTGAGAGAGACAGAGAGAGAGAGAGACAGAGAGAAAGAGAGAGAGAGAGAGAGAGCTTCAAACATACTGGTGAGGCCACTGTCCAAATCTCAGAGCCACATTCCCTGGGATGTGTTTACTTCCAAATGCCTGCGGGATGCATGTCACCCCAGAAGTGACAATTTGACTTTGTCACATGCCTGTGGGATGCAGAGCAAATAATAAAGGGCTGTTCTGGCCTGTCTTTTTCTGTCACTCTCTCTCTGTTACTCTCCTCAATGTCAATCTCACTTAACTTCAAAGCAGCATCCTAAGAAACTGATTTCCTGAGATGTCCAAGGACAAAGTTAACACTGGAGAGCCAGCTTCTTTTGGACAAACTGCCCATAGCAAAAAAATAGCACAGTGACAGTGACAATGAATAATGATTGAGTAAAGAGTAATGAGCAAACCAACCTGGTAGCCACGAGAGAAAAGAGCGGCACACAGGCACAATGAGTGTTAAGCAACTGGAATGGATGCAGCTGGCCCAAAGTAATAGTCCTGACCTTTTCTTATACCCCTAGGTTCAGATCGAGTGTGACACGTTGGACCCAAGAGAAAGTGGGGACAATCAGGGTGGTGGAAAATGTCACTGCCATTAGTCTAACTCACTGTGGTCTTTAAAGGTATTGACGTCTCTGCTCCGCCATCAACTTTCTCAGTCCAGATCTATACTCGCCTTAATAAGGGGACTAGGATGAAGACATTCTTCTAGCCTCATTCCTTGCAAAAGTGAATCGTGCCTTGTAAAATACCTCCAATGAAGCATGTAGACAAAATAGAGATGCACCGAAATGGAACTCCTAGGCCGATACCGATATTTAGAATAGCAATTTGGCCGATAACTGACACCGATATTTTCAAAACTTTATATGTATAGTGTCAAAGAAACAAATAAATCCTCTGTATAAAAAACTCATGTCGTGGAGTCATGGAGAATAAGCTGCGGCCACAGGTCAGCATTGGAAGACAGCGCATGTGCCGGCAAAATCAATGAGACGCAACAGATTGATATTGGCCGACTGGCATCGGTATATTTAAGATGATGGCGTATTTGGTTGAGTGGATCAACTTCCACGTATCACATAATCCTGGTCTGTGACTATCAGCTGCAATGTGGATTTATGTTGATTTCAATCTGATTTTGGTGTTTACATAATGTTTGAAAATTAACAGACTTGTTGCCTTCTTCTAAAATTGAATCAAAGTTTAAAAGTCCAGGTAAATGCACTAACAGCCATTGCAGATATTGAACAGGAATTTCCCTTCCAGAATCCTGGCTGGGCAAAAGAAGTCCTCCCACTTCGCTACTATATATGTTTGCACTAACACAATTCAGATAAAAATGTGTTGCGCGTCCATAATAATAATCCATAATCCATACAACCCCAGCCTTTTCACCATTGTAAGGACAAGAGAGCATTTTAAAGCAAATAGTTTATGTTTTCCATTCAATTGTGGTGATTTATAGTATGGTACAGTCCAGAAACTGAAGACATGGAGGTTTCTTTTTTAGACACAACAAAGGCTTCACGCTGTAGTCCCGACGTCCCTGACTGATGCAGGATGCATTGCTTTAAAAGGTTTCTGTGTGACAGCGTGCAACATCAAAGGGACTTACAATCACAAAACAAGGGCAAGCAGAGAGCAGAACTTCAATCACAGGCATGCAAATAACCTTTGGCAAACCAAATCAACAACAGTGAATTATTGCCGTGCGTTCTCGACCAGGGAGATACTTTCCTACAGTGTGAGCCGCTCAACTGTCATGGGAGCTGTCAATGAGTTATCAGCCTGATGATCATGGGGGCATTTTGAAAGGATCCGTGGTCATGCCTGGTGTAACACTCATTACAAGGGAAGTATGAAGCATGTGTACACACTCTCTCACTCAGTCAGACGCACACACACAGGCCCTGTATAAACTTTACAAAGAACAGAGTCAACTCTGTTCCACCTGTTGTGTACTTTAGAAACGCCCAGTGGATTAACCTATCTGCACAAATCAGATAAAAACTCTGTTACCCGTTCCAAGTCCTCCATCAAAATCGTAAATAATTTTTTCCCACAAGGAACTTTACATTAGGACAGCCTGACACTCGTACAGTCGGTGAGTGTTGTAAGCTCGCCATCAAACAAACACTCAAAGCATTTTTTCTCACCGTGCTTGTGCAAGTGAACACCTCCACCTTTATTTGTATGGGAGCGGATTTAGCTCGAAGGCCTGCAATTACATCATCATTCAGTTTTGCAGTACAGCATATCAGTGCCGGCATTACTCAGAGAGCCCTTTGAAGAGTTTGGCCCG
>OMNV01016930.1:0-40682 GCA_900303265.1 Brotula barbata
CTGGGCCGCGTAAATGCTCACACCAAGAATGTCAAGTTTGGAGGGATGTGAGTACAGCTGTAACATTCTTCCCTGTCTTTTATACGTGAAATGGTTGCGAATATGTTGCTTGCATTTTTCATCTGTGTTTATGCGTGTGTGCGTGCGTGTCTACTCTGTGGGGAATATGGACCATGTAGAGAATCTTCACATATCGTCATGTGGTCACATGCAGAGCTCCCCATGGCTCATGCAGCCATTTCAGTCACTCATCTGTAGATAGGGACCACATTCTATACAGTTGTTGGAAAATATTGCGTTCTGGCATATTACCGCTCATCTTGGTACTAAGATCGAACAATTTATTGTTGATTTTTGTTGCAAAAATAAACATTAATGAAAATGTTGTCCCAGGAGTGGATTTCAGAGGATGTTCAGACACTTATCGCCCTTTGGCGATATGAGATTCATACAGCAGGAGATGAATTCCACCATTTTACAAAGGCGGTGACATTTGGTATACATATAATAAATACATCAAGTAAGTTCATGCTCCAACAGAATTGCTTGATAAGTGACTGCAGGCTGTTGAGATAAGTGCCTGCTGATTGATAAGTAATGAGCTCCACAGTACAGCGTGGTGTATAATTGGTGCATTTCAGAGTGAAATATCCTGATTGAGAAGCGTGATTGGTCCTATTATGTTCCGTCTTTAACCCTGGTCAGTGGTTGGAAATGTGGCCAAACGAGTCTTAGGCAGGGTTCAGGATTCAGTCTTTCTCATCCTGCATTAGTAGTCAACACGCAAGGCCAAGTGGAGCTCTGGAGAGCCCAGATTGTAATGCAGAAACACCCGGGAGTCTGCGTCTCACACCCCATTAATACATCAACCCCAAGGTGCCGTATGTAGTGGGGAAAAATAAACATAACAGGAAACGCTCCCTCTCCCCACTGGCTACGCCGAAGACGCCCCATGGGTTGATATGGGAATTCTTTAAGGTCAGGTGGGGTCTTGTTGATATCAGTATTGAAAGCTACAATAAGTTACATTGGATTTTTCACACACACATATATACAGTATATATAATATATGCTATTAACTATCTATGATGCCTTGTTAATATTATTTGGAACCTTAACACACACACGCACACACATATATAGAAATTCTCACAAAATCACATCAAAAATTTTTTTGCTTATCCCCTGCTTTTCAAACTCACGCATTAAATCTATTAAGTTGCCACAACACCACCCAATAGTTTATGATGTCATTTAGCACGGATCTACGCACTCCGCAAAAATGATGATGGCTCAATAAACTTTCTCTGTGACCTTGCCATTATAAATCTATACATTTTAGTTAGGAGCTGTGCATTTTCTTTGGGGTGTCACCTCCCTGCTGCGTCTCCCTCGGCTACAACGGGAGAATGTGGGTGCGTAATACAAGTAAAATGTCACCATGATAAATCTAACCTTTCTGGGGAGCCCTTAGTGGCTGCATACCTGTGTACTTGTATTAATAACCAGATCTATCAAAGAGGAGTTTCAGTTGCATTAATGTTTGGGGAGTAATTGCTGTCAGCAGGTCGGGTCATAAATCCTGACACTTCAATCACAGCAGCTTCATAAATCACACTTAAAAAGTTCACGCTGGATCTACACTTTACTCCTCCCTCGTCTGCTCACACAGAACCGCTGCAGGACAGAACTTAGTGAACATTCCGTCTCCTATTTTTCTCTGCTCTGCACATTTACTTCCAGTTATCACTTCTCTGTGGAGCTTTGGGAGGGATGTCAAAAGTTTAATGACATTATGTTTGAACTTTGCTCTTTCCAGAATTGTTCTAAGAGGCTCATCCCTACCTGACTGTCACTTTCATAACCGCAATCATGACATCACCATCACCATCGTCACCATAAGCTTCATATTTGTGATGAAAAAATTCTGATGAGCGGAAGCAAGGTGATGTCAGTAGACCGCAGATGTTTTGAGAAAAAGTATTTATTTCAGCCTGATATCTGTTGACGAGATTCCAGTGGGGTGTGATGGTGGTCGGGAGATATTTCAATCCACACGTTTCCCAAATTCACATGTTACGTCCCAGATTCTCAAATAATGTCATCTTCTCATCTTTGCCTCTACATGTATTTGTAGATGTCACTGGATGGCGAAGCTGACGGCTCACCCTGTTTGTTTTGGATTGAAGCAGTGGAGAAACATGACTAAAATAACAAATACAACAAGAAAATATGAAAAATACAAGGATTGCCATTATTAACTTGGATATCATCATCAGCAGGGACAATAATCAAAGTGCACAAAAGAGATTAATTACCATCCACTGTCATAAACAAGGTCTAAATGATGGATAGTTGCCGAGGTTATGAATGTTATTTCACAAGATAAAAGTTCATTTCCCCATCTGAACGGGAGGAACAAACATCACAGGAGAGAAAATAGCGAGACTGGAACCATAGCCAAAAATAAATCCAACACGTGTGGGCGCACCACGGGTGTTTAGGACCCGATGTCCCAATTCAATCTTCAATTTTCCAGAGGTAAATTAGACTTTGCCCTAGCTGGGAGCATGTCAGAAGCTACATTATCGGAGCCCATCCTCAAATATTTACCATTTCCACGATGGAGCTTTGTAAAATAAAATACAACAGATGTAAAGTTTACGGTTGAGGAAAATCTCAACTGTTCATGCACTGTTTCTGTTTAGAGATTTTATTGTCTTATTCTAAATTAAATACACACAAACACACAGAGTTTTCACATCCCTCCAGGAGCAACAGATTCAGTCAAAGTCCAAATTCTCGGGCCCGGTCGGTTGTTTGACCCTTCGCGTAGAGCTCAGTATCCCCACTGACTCCAACTTCATCGCTGCCTTTGCTATAACCTCCGTGCTAACTTACTTTGACATTTGCTGTCCACTCTTTCCAGATCTCTCAGCATTCCGCTTGTGCTCTGTACCTGCAGCTGTGTCCTGAAAAACAGAGGAGCTGTGTGAGGAAAAAAGGTTCAGCTGGATGTGGTTTTGGTGGTCGGGGCGCTCAGCGGTTCTCTAAAGCTGTGAATCTGCATGATGATATCCGATGTCTGAGCTTGGCATTCTGCGCGTATTTGTATTTTACGTTAACGCACAGTTTCCATATCTGAATACAGATTACAGCCGATGGTGTAATTAGTGCCTGCGTCGTCTCTCTATTGCGTGATAACGCAAACATAATCACCATCATTAACAAACATAAAATCTTGAGCGCTTGTCATATATATATATATATTTTTTTTTTATTGCTATCATCAGCGTTCATCCTTTCAATTGTGATAAACATTGTCACGCATTACCTGGCCATCGACGACACACGTGCCAGACTGACAGTACAAGCCGAGCTCCTGCAGCTGATTAAGTGTAAGTGCAGCGGAGACGAGTGATTCTGTTTCTCTAGATCTGTTACTCCTCCTTCATTGTTAGACCTCCGAGGAGAGAGATGGATGAAGCCTGTCTGCCTGCAGGTAATCTGATTATGGGAGCATTAATAAAACATCATTCATTTAGAGTCTGTGTCAATCCACTGTCAACATCAAGTGCTGCACTCATCAAAGAACGACAGAGGAGACAGGCAGAGGGGCAGGGGGGAGAGGGAGAGAGAGGGAGTGGGGGGAGAGAGAGGGAGAGTGTTGCCGCAGCCTCGTCATGTATTTGACAAAATCATATATTCTGGACAGTTAAAAGTGCATTGATATTTGGTCATTTTTAAGTGTTACTGAGTTTAATGCCGTTTGAAAATGTGTTCTTCCTGTTTTTTAATGTTACTTTGTTATGCGTTCTGACTTCCCCTCCCTTATCCTTCCATTGTCTTCTTCAGTCTTGTATTTGAACGCTCCTCCTGCGGCAGAGTGACAATAGTCACCCAGCCTTTGGATCCCAGAGGGCCTTCATTATGAGGGACTGTATTATGTAAAGCACTTAAAATGCCTAATTATGCTCTCTGCCTGGCTCTATTTTAGTTCCTAAGTGCTTCGTCTTGTGACTGATGGTCCTCTGGGACTTTTCTCTTCGTTTGAAATATTTTTTCTTACCCTCTCTTCACTTAACAGTGGATCTTCAGATGGAAACACCTTCTATCAGACACGGTGACAGTATCATGTCAGCGTGGAGGCACAGGGCTTGGACTCCTGCGATGGGAATAATGTGCTGCTGGAAATGCGGTTGGTGATAACTGTTTTGGGATTATGCACGGCCCATCTTTGTATGTAGACCGTTATCGGGAAAATGATATGTAATACATAAATGCAAAACATATTTGAAAATGCCAAGGCAGATAATTCAGACTCGACATCAGAGCTGTTAGGAAGCTGTTTCATCGCGACGGTGACAACATAATGGCACCTGAACAGGAAGTGTTATATTGTGTTTATGGCAGAGAGAAATTTAATTGAATCTCCCCGTGTCTCCACTGATTTCACTGTAGTCCCTTTTCAACCTCAACTATTTCTATTCTACTTTACTTGCATACTGCATCCTGCTGTGTGTGTGTGTGTGCGTGTGTGAATCAATATGGGTTTGTACAAAAGAGACAAAGCACAAAAAAGTAAGCAGAGTTTCGAGGTTTTGTGCTCTCTCAATCGTATGTAGGTGGAATTTGCGCTGTGTGTGATGGATTTGTGTCTGATTGTCTCGGCTAATTAACGTAAACAGAACAGAACAAATCGGTAATTGTTTTGGCTCAATATTTATGACAGAAATGCCTGCAGCATATTGCATCCCTGAATCTCACACACAGATTGCTGATGATGCTCTCCTCTCCAGAGAGCTGGGTCATAAGCAGGTCAACCCCTGGTTGCATTCAAATGAGTACAGCATGCTTCATATATGAAGCAGGGACGCTGTGACTCAGTGCAGAGATAATTTGACCCTTTCTGCGCTCCTGGCCATCTTGTCTGTCTCTGCTTCATCCAAATGCGACCTCCTATGGGTAAAATTCTCCGCTGGGCCCTTGTTCTCTACAGCAGCCAGAGCAGATGGTTGACTACAGACACGCAAGGAAGCCTATCTAATGCGGGCACTGTGCTGTGGTATTAGCGGCGACAGGGGAGAATGGTTGATGGAGTTTAAAATGAATTAGCTTTATGTTTCGTTAGTGTTTACGGCTGCTGTGCGAGCGAACACTCTGAGGTGTCCCGGTGAAAATGGGAATGACGCACACGGAGAAACGGAGATCGGGATGAACTTATTTCACAACTTTTGAGGGAATCTAACACGGTTTATACATTGACCCGTCCCATACCTGAGCACAATGTGAACATATGCACATATACAAACACACACGGGCTGTGCAAGGTTAATCCGTGTTTGTTAGACCCAGATATCGTAGCAAAATGGACCTCCACTGGCTTATTTGGGAGACAGGATAACAGTCCATGTGACTGCTGAACTAGAGAATAATGCGTAGCGGGGCTCCGTGTTAGAGGAAATCACCAGGTTCTCTCTGCTGAAGGCCTTTCTGTCATTCAGCGCCTTATCAGGTAATTAACGCCATGAATGGAGGTTTAATGACCCACACATCAACCTTGTTTAAAGGAAGCAGAATTATAGATTGTATCTGAACGTGTAATAATGCAGGAGGATCCAGGGTAGCTGGGATGGCAGGCCTGAGCATCAATGTCATCATTCTGCTGATCAGGCACTGAGAGTCCTGCTCATGCATTATGAGAGCCCCTTAAGGCGAGCAAGGCTTCCCGACACCTCCTGACTCATTTATCTGGTCTCTACAGCAGAACCGTTCACTCTCAATAATTGGGCTGTGACCTGGCATGGACATGCTGGAGTTATTATTTCTGTGGCGAGGAGCAAAAACAAAGTCAAAGATATGGAACAAAAACAAAAATGCTAATTTTCGTAGATGGAATACAGGATTTGTTAAGAGCTGAGCAGAATATAAGTTAACCACAGGCCCCGTTTTCTTCACAGCAGAATACATTATGTATATAAAACTACTCTGATGTGTTGCTCTTCAACTGTGTTTACGATTGTTACAAACAGTTTGTATCTCTTTTTTTTTGTTTTATGAATAAGGATGAATCATAGCCCAATCAGTAGAAAATGATTTGTTTTTCAGTTGGTTGGTTTAAATTTTTGTGGCTGAGGGCATTTGGAAGCCAGGACGTCGTAGTGGCTGGAATCAGTCATGACCAATTAAATCACTTGTTTTGCTCCGGTTTCAAAACATTCCATGCCGCTACAGTGCACCAATTTCATGATGGAAATAACAGTCTGGACTGGATCCACCACAAACTTTTCTCTAGAGAAAACTCATACTAATATCCAGATGGATAGACAGCACCGCCTCAGTTTTCAGGTCAAAATAAAGGTTGGCAAAATACCGTAGGGACATGTTGTCATCTTCATGTTGTTTATTGACAGGCTGATGAAAATAATTCACATCATACGTGCAGATAAATGATGTGCCACATGGGTGTGTAAGTAATGCTGAAATATAGATCATCTAATTATCTGGGACTGCAGGACACCAAAGTCACAAAATCTGGTGAAGTATTGAATGTAATTGCGTACAATTTGACTTGTATCATTGCTTTGATAGATGTGGGTTTAAGAAGAGTAATGTGGATAAGATTTGATTCAATAAAGCTTGCAAACACAAATATAATCTGTTTAATCCTCATTCAGCTGATGGCTCCCTGTCCTGTGTCAGCTGTGTGTATTACTTCAAGGATCCATGATGAGTTACGTAGAGGTTGCATTGCAAGCACGCTAAAGAAAAATGCAGAGAATCATCTATAAACATACAGCAGGCTATTTTTGTGAGACTATGATTAAAACCTGTCTCACATTTTTGGCTGAGTTTTCATACCACTGGGAATTACATGTCTAATTGTACATTACAATCGTGCTGATTTGCAAATTGAGGGTAAAATCGTGTTATTTCCAACATCCAAAGGAAAGGCGCAAAGGAAAGAAATTCATGATTATATTAAATTCAATTCTTATTTTATTTATTAAAGTTGTGTTTTTTTGTATTTTTATTTTGGTAGACCTACCCACAGGGATTCAAAGATTGAGATACGTGAAATGAAAAAAAAAGGCACATCTTTAGTTGTAAGACAGTTAAACAGACAGAAATTTTATTAGAGTAGCACTGATGGAATTCTGTCTTGCGCTGCTGGTATGAATTACTCGCCTTGGTTGCAGCTTTCATTACACAGTAGCAGGAGTTGGTTGGGCTTGACGTGACGAGACAGCTTGTACACAGCCCAAAGCCTGTCTGGCCTCATGTGGTATGAGACTGTAATCCACTACCTGGAAGACAATAGGCCAGGGGAGAGGACTATCAAACCAACTCCAAAACACATCTGAAGCCAGGAATGGTGGAAGGTGAGGCTTGAGACTAGCAACCCCAACGTGTAAAAAAAAAACTACATGCTACGAAATCATCAATAAAATCCCAAAGTCTTGGAAAGAATGACACCTTAGCAACCCAAGCTAGGGAGAAAATGACGACGCACGACACACAGCTTCTGACCCCTAGACGACCCATCAACATAGCATCGTGGAACGTGAGGACCATGTATGCTGAAAGAAAGACGGCAGTACTAGCGGAGGAGATGAGGAGGTACAAGCTATCTCTGCTTGGTCTGGCTGAAACCAGATGGCTCCAGTCAGGGCAGGTCAAGCTGGCGAGCGGAGAGACTATTCTGTACTCTGGACACCCAGAAGATTCTGCACCACACACAGAGGAAGCAGTGTTTATGCTCTCTCTTCAGCTCCCGATTCTCCAACAACATCGTCGGTGGAGATGTCTTAATATTGATGCTGTTGCGTCTGTCAGCTGTGTGTTTGAGAGTAAGTGGTCGCTGTGCGAGGCAGTGCGATGCTGTTAATGTTCCTCTTGGTGCCGGTAACGTTGCTGGTGCTGTGGCTTGTTTAATTAAACTGATGTGCATTCAGGCAAGTAGTTGTAATGTCCTACTTTAGTTAACATTGGTGTTTCAGAGCCTAACAAGAAGGATTGTTTTTAGGGTTAGGCGGGCCCACAAAATGTTCTCTGTGCCCATCCACACTCGGATTTCTGCCTCTGCTACTGATTGAAACATACAAGAAGTTGAGCGAGAGAAGGGGGAAAAAAAGAGGAACTAAACGGAAACAAAACCAGAGCTAGAAAGGCGATGGCATAGGAAGAATATGAGGCAGCAAACAATGAAGTGAAGAAAAATATTAGAAGGGACAAATAGAAGTATGTGGAGAACCTGGCACAACAGGAAGAGGATGCAGCAGGAAAAAACTATTTCAAGGAACTCCACAAAACTTAACAAGGAAGCTCACAGGTAAATTAGAAAAAACACAAGTGCATGTTAAAAACTCACAGGGTACACTCCTCACAACCAAGGAAGACCAACTACAAAGATGGTCTGAACACCTGACAGCCCTGCTCAACAGAAAGCAGAGAACCCACCAGCCACAAACCTGTTGGAGATACAATGCAAACCCCCCACCAAGACAGATATTAAGAAAGCCATCAAAGCCTTAAGAGGAGGCAAGGCAGAGGGGCCGGACGAGATACCAGCCCAAGCCCTAAAGGCAGACATTGAAACCTCCACAAACATGCTTCATCGTCTCATGCAAACCATCTGGGAGGAAGAAAATGTCCCTTCTGAATGCAGAAATGGCAACACTGTAAAGATACTCCAGAAAGGAGACAAAGGGATTGTGCTACTTTCAACACCAGGAAAGGTGCTCAACTGTATATTACCGGAGAGGCTGCAGAAGGCCGTTGATGAGAAACCAGGCTGGCTTCAGGAAGGGCAGATCCTGTGGAGACCAAATTGCCACCCTCAGGATTATCATTGAGCAATCCATCGAGTGGAACTCTCTGGTGTGTGTCAATTTCATTGATTTTGACTGTGCGGATCAGAAGATGCTGTGGAAACTGATGGTCCTCCACAAAGGATGCCTATCAGAGGCCTTTGAAGTCCTGACGGGAATGTGGCAGAGATGCTTGCTCTCACCTTTCCTCTTCCTCCTCTGCATGGGCTGGACATTGAAACCACAGATCAGGAACTGCTAAAGGAAGTAGTCAGTTTCACTTATCTTGGTAGCATCATTTTGGATGAAGGAACAAAGGATGACGTCAAAGCTAGAATTGAAAAAGTACAGACAACATTTAACATCTTAAACAAAACCTGGATCACAAAAAAACCTATCACTAGGGCAAACTAAAAATCTTTCACCCAAATGTCACATCCACTTTACTTTACGAATCTGAAACTCGGAAGGCAACCACCAACATACTCAACAAACTTCAGACCTTCATCAACTGCTGCCTCCAACACCTCCTGGGAATCTACTGGCCCAACACCATCAAAGACAACAACCTGTGGGAACTCACCAATATAGAAACAATAGAAACCCAAATCAAGAAGAGGAAATGGAACTGGATAGGTCACACACTCAGAAGACACGACAAATCGATCACAAAGCAGGCTCTAACATGGAACCCACAAGGCAGGAGGAAGAGAGGAAGACCGAGAACCACCTGGAGAAGAATCACAGAGCAAAAGACGATGGCAGAAGGGCTGTCATGGCAACTAGACCAAAGGGCACAAGACCGAAGAGGATGGAAGGGTTTCATCGATGGTCTACGCTCCCAAGAGAATTTAAAGGCCTAAGTGAGTAAATGAAGTGAGTGATGGAATTGCCACCTTGGGGAGAGGATAAGATGTGGTGCAATTGTTGAACGGAATGTACTGTAGATGGGATTTTATGTTGTACAATTCTGGTTAAAATAGACTGAATAAAAAAATATAATTCATCCAGACGTCCTTGAAACTTCTATTATATATTCTTATACACTGTCATGCATCTGAACACAATAGGGTTGCTAAGTGGTTGTTGTTGAATGGAAACACTTTTTATCAAGTGTTTGAACTTTTTTTATGCACGTTTATGTATGAAAATGTCATGAAGACATTCTATTGAATATGATGGTCCTTCACATTGGGTGCGGATATCTCAAACCAGACCAGACCAGAAAGTCTTTTACTTTTCCTTTCAATGCCTAAGTAGAATTGTTATCCTAAAAATAGTGACGACGTGATCTCAGAATGTTGGGTGATCACCTAGTGATTGGAGTGTTACTGGTTCGATCCTCTGATCCTCCATATTGAAGGTCCCAGGGCATGACTCGAACCCAAACTAGTTCCTGACACGCAAGCACGGTTAGCTCAGCTGCGTTGGTGTATGAGTGTGTATATGAAGGGGCGACCATGAGGCGAACATTGTAAAGCATGTTGAATGTCTCAGGATCATAGAAAAACAGTGCTTTTACAAAAAAATCCCTTCAATTCTCAAGTAAAATGAACTCTCAAGTATCTTTTGCGGTGGGTAATTTTTTTCTTGTAACTTATTCATGTTTATTTCTATCTGTTGATGTGCTCAAGTATAAGTACCATAATTTCCGGACTATAAGCCGCTACTTTTTTCCCACGCTTTGAACCTCGCGGCTTAAACAACGAAGCGGCTAATTTATGGTCAAGTCCGCCAGTGGATCCCGACAGCGTGGAGCACTGTCAAAAAATCCACTATAATCAACGGGTTTCGAAAGGCTGGACTGCTGCGTGTTGAAGAGGGCAGCACGAGCTCAGAGGGGAATTTGCCTCCAGATGAAAATGACGAGAGCGACAATGAAAACGATCCTGAGAAAACATCGGATGAAGCAATTCTGAGGCTGTTCAACTCCGACACCGAAGGAGATGACTTCAGTGGTTTCAGTGCGCAGGAGGAGGACAATGACCAATGACTTTCTTGGTAGGCTACTGTTTTGTTACAAGCCGTGTTACAGACACTGTCTTTCGTTAAAGCCGGTGTAAAGTTCATTTGTTTCAATGTAGCCACCTGCGGCTTATAGACAGGTGCGGCTTTATAGTCCGGAAAGTACGGTATATACTTACTTGAGCCTACCTTTGTCTGCTTTCTTACTCACATATGAGATTCATCAGGGAATGAGAAGCGGCACGTGTTGCTGTAATACCACCACTGTCATGGAGAGGCGCTGTTGAGGTTTAAACACACTTTCCCTCTGAAAAGAAGAGCTTAGCTCCAATGGGGACCTTTGATCCGAAGCACTAACAGACAACGTTTAGCAATACACGAGTCCTAAGCAGCGGACTGAGTACGCAGAAAGCATCATGAGTAGAACAAATAGCTAAAAGCATGAGGAAAAGAACTTACATTTTATAACTTTCTAAATAACTCATCACTTGCCCAATGATGTGAACCAGTGCCACAGGTGAAGGTGTGAAGATCCTCCTTCTGAGCCACCAGAGAAACACACACCTCAAACTAATTAATCTGACTCCATCTTCACCTAACTTGAGTGAGATTTATTTCATTAGGTTTTAGGTTTCCAAATGGTGATCTCTGTTTTATTATTCATATTGACAGGATTTTCAGTTAGGCCGCAATAACCTCAATTTTATAGTTTTGGTACTTGGAACTGGGGATTATAAATAATTTGGCAATGATCTCACACACACACACCTTATTTTAGACTAAGGCTGCTTTCCTTCTTCAGACAGAGCATTGAGTGGCAGAAAATGTCATATTTAACTCAGAGGCTGACTGATTTAGCATATTTAAATGGCAATACAGGAAGAAATATTTGTCATCTCAGAGGTCGGATTAACATTTATCTTCCATCTTATCCTGCATGCAGCTTAGAGTCTGGACTGGTCATGCATTTGGCATCTTTATCTAATAAGTCTATAAGTCTAAAAGCCTAAAGGCCCCACCCCTCTATAATACTTACCATAGCCTGAAACCCCATTGTAACCCCACTGCAGTATAAGTTCCCGAGGGTTAATCACATCCCAGATATGAAGTTGCTGAGCTATGTCCAACTCAGAATGTTCAGAATAATCCCTGTCCGGCATCACAGAAATAGGAAGTCCCTGAACCTTTACTTAAGTAACAAACGCAGAAAATAATCAGAGGTGTCCCAAAGTTCACATGTGAATTTTTATTTACCAGTTTACATTCAATTACAAAATACGTAGGGTCAAAACAAAACCAAAACCAAATAACAATGAAAATCATTAAGTATTTAAAAACAACAAACAAAAGTTACACAACTACAAGGAGTCAATCCCTTAGTAGTAGTAATGCTAATAGTTATGAGATTCGTTTACCAGTCATTGTGTCAAATGATCATTTCTGTTCCAAAGGAGAAAGATAACATTGACATATCTGTTAAACTGTTTCGATAATAAACACCGTCTCCCAGATTGCGAGTGTTACCTCGCCCCCTGTGTGTGGGGAGAAGAGACCAGAGCCGACTTTGCTATACTTAGAATACACTTTTAATAAACCCAAGTCTTAAAGCTCCACAGTATAATTGCAAGTTTAATATGAATAAATGGATTTTGCTCCATTGTTACTGCTGACCTTTGCACAGTGCTGGGCCACAGGCAGCACTTTTGTTTGTCCCTTGTGCAATACTACTAATGAATTGCTTGAATCAGTAATTGTAATGATAATAGTAATATTCAATAGTTTTACACTTTTATGCGAGCAATTGACCACTTATCAAATGAAACCATTAACAGTCACGCCGTATTGCCTTCAGGAAAACTATGAGCTTAACCTTAATTGAACAACTGACAAGTTAATTGTGCGGTAAGGAGCACTGTGATAGTCTCTCCTGTTAACAGACTGCATATATTACACTTTTATTGATGTGCATACTTCTACTCTATCTACTCACACACACACACACACACACACACACACACACACACACACACACACACGCACACTTACACAAACAGGAGAAAACGACCAAGATTCATGCAGTATCTTGTCAAACTGCACGTTTGTTCATAAGTCACTACAGGCACGTAAGCAACAAGAAAACAAGGAGTCCAAGCTGATGTACAAATTGTTTAGCTTAGCTTTTTGTAGCGCTGATTCATCACAGTTAGCTGTGATTGACAAATCATATTTGTGCTGTGCCTACTGTGGCTAACACATATGTTTTCACAGTTGGATACCACAGCTGTCCACTTATCCAACATTAAGGCAGATTCTACGAGCTGCTGTTTTGCTTGTGGCCCCCGATGGGAATTGAAAACCTTGGTGCTGAATTTTTGGAACTGAAAATGCTGACATTTGCAGTAATGTCTCACACCTCTGAATCTTATCGCCAACATGTTTATCAGCTTGTTCGTATGCTCATCAGCGGACCAGCCACACACACACACACACACACACATGCATACAGACAGCTGCATGCTGTGTCAGTGTAGTGCCATAAGGTGTGACCAACATACAAAGGCCGGCAGTAGGACGATGACATCCTGCTTTATTTGACAACTGCTGTCTCTCGCTGGGATCTTTTCCTCCCAACCGGCCGTCTCTCTGGCTTTTCTCCGCTGAATTTCTCAGAGGTAATTTACGATGCCTGTTGCAGGATGGTTTCTTTGTAGCACTTCTGACTAATCATTGAACATGCCTCCAGCCAAAGCCTCTGACCGGAGCCTGTACCTCCTCCATATCATCCTCATCACAACAAACACAAAACAGAGGCAAAGGAGAAATTGTATATATAGAACGAGGGAGAGGGAGCGACCAAAGGGATGCGAGGGGGAAAGCTATCGGTTCCTTTGAACAGCGCTTCTCTTATCCAGAAGCACAGGAGATTTCATTGAAAGGCTGTTGCAGGCTATCGATTGGCCCTCAGGGATGGATACTGTGAAGCCGAGGACGGAGAGAGGAGGGGTTGTTCATGTAGTGAGAGAGACGGAGGGGGGAGCAAGGTGGTGTTCATAGTGTTTCAAGAGAACAACAGAGAGAGAAACAACACTGAGGAAGTGAAAGAGACCAAGTACTCCGATAAATCTATGTTCTCCGTGATACACGCTGAGCATTTTCCGCTCTTATCACCCATGCCAGCCAGGAGCTTTACATTACCATGTGGCAACATAACACGCTAATAATTCTGACTGAGAGACATGTAATAGCCACTATGATTTCATCCACAAATACAATAATGTGAGTATTTTGTGATTAAACCTTTTTTTTGGTCTTGTTTAAACCATTTTCATTAAAATGCTTAATTTCCCTGGATGATTTACTTTGAAAAATGAAATGTTTTTTCGTATGGTAAACAAGCTAGCCTCTGCAAAGCACCTCCCCACCCTTTTACTTTTCCTAACATTGTGTCACTTTCCCATAAACGTCCCCCGTAGATTGGATTTAGTGTTGACTTGTCATACTTTTGTCTTGCCGCTCTATGTCCTTTTTTCTGTGACTTTTGTTATTTTATTCTCACTCTTGACAAATCGCTCAAGCACCCTGCTTTTTCTTTCATCACACCCTCACAGGCCATTCCACTAGCGACTACTTCACTGTTTGAATCCCATCAAGAGAATACCCACGAACTTCACATGAAATGTAATAATTTAAAAGCGCAGACTGACATGAAAAAAAACACAAGAAACACTGGAAATACAACATATTTGCCATCAAGGCCAAGCACTCAAAGAGAGGACTTAAAGCATACTTTAAAAAGAAGTTTTCAGAATGGGAGAAACCACCTGTGTAAACTGTTTTGCCTTGGGTGTGTAAGTGTGTGTATATATATGTGTGTGTGTGTGTGTGAGAGAGAGAGAGAGAGAGATTCGCCTCATTAATGATCCATTGTTAGAATACTATGATTCTTAGCTGAGGTGTTTTACATTTTTGCCTGTGTAAAATGAGCATTTAGCAACCAAAGTGGTGTGAAATGCTTACGGCTGGGCAACTCAAATTGCAAAATTAAATTTGGAGAATGGATGTGGTCACATTCAAATGAAAAATGTATGCTACAGTCTCAGCCGTGTGATGAAAACACAGTTCAGTGTCAAACTGTGTCAAACTTCTTTTTCCACCCTACGCTAAGCACTTGTACTTATGTCATCAACTTTAACTTTTCTGCAGCATAAGATTGAATAAAAGTATAATTTACACAATCACAACGTGAACATTCAGCATATTTTGGAAAAAAAAAAACAACAAAATAATTTTACAGACTGTTGTTTGCCGTGATTTTATTATTAACTGTAGCAGCTGCTGGTTGCATTGATTGAAGTTTAAACCTAACAGAAATGTTTGTTAATGAGTTTTCTAACCAACCGAGCTCTGACGGTTGCCCTATGAATCATGCAGAAAAAACGTCCACTTTTGATCTAAAACATTTCCAATGAGCACAATCAAAACATCATCACATTTTGAAGCTATGGTTATCATTCATTTACGTTTTACGTATTCGTTTACAGGTTCCAAATTTCTCATATGGGGGCTTTGTAAACGTCCTGCTGTCACCTTCAAGTCGGTACAGAGGCAAACAAAGTGTCTTAGATAAACGTCAGACAAATTCCTACCACGGTCAGACGGGCCGCATGACACAAAGGCAGTTACAAAGACTGATGCTTGTTCAAGACTAAAGGACAGGGGTCCCTTGAGTCCTGCTCCTGTCAGCCAGACAGTATGGCTAATGAGTCCGACCGCTCTCAGCCCTCCAGATCCCTGAGCCCACCAGTCGAACCTTGGATCCATCCAGTGTAAGACGGTGCACAGTGGGATCACATCAGTCCTCCAGGGTCACATTCTGCTTTGATGGATGAGTCCTTGGGGACACTGAGCGATTCCTCAGCTGGCTGTGTCTTTGCGGTGTCTTACGCATTGTCAGGTGAGAGCTCACACGCGCAGGTCCTCATAGTTTACGTACAGTCGGACGACGTACTTGTTCGTGACCACAGACTTAAATGGTTCTGTTTCTGAAGACCTGCGTCCTATGGGAAGGGAATGAGGGAAAAGAGGGTAGATGTTATGATGAAATACCCCTGTTGTCCCTTGATAGATTGGGGACAAGGCCCCCAATCGCTCTTGATGTCATGTGAATGACCTCCCAGTACACGGAGCACAGACTCCTCACCCACGGCTCTCCTCTCATTCACCAGCAGGTGAATCACTGCTCATGATGTACTGTGGAGATGTGCCATATATAGCACCTATCACCTGATGAAATCCTCCATCACGAACTATTATTTGGCTCCTGTAACCATAACGCTCCATGGGTGGACTGACCTCATTTTAATTCTCATACTTGGATAATAGAACTGTGGTAGCTTGCTAATAATACATCATACTGTGGTATGTTAAAGCATTTGGTTGATGAATAACACAGTCTGGTCATATGCGGCTGAAATATTCCACTAAACTCTTTCATTTTTATGCTTCCGAGTTGCAGTACAACTCTTTCTTTCCTAGTTTGACAAATATGACACCATTATTTCGAAGGCGTAATCACTTCAGTGCACATCTCCAGCTCTCTCAGTGTCTCTGTAAGACAGCAGCTGCTCAGGTCATGCTGCCCTTCTTTGTTTTCGTACTTTTCGTTTATAGTCAGATCAAGATGCCCTCTGGATCCGCTGAGGGATTCTCACGTATAAATATGGCACGAAGAAACATACGTACATACATAGATACGTAGATCAGTGCTTTTATGTATGGGAACAGAAATTGATGTGTCAGCTGGCCAACAGCTTCTTCCAATATTCTCCTTTCATAACTTTTTTTTATTAATGTGTTATAGTTTTGTGTATAGTCCTAATTTCATGAAGTTACATCATTTAAATTCGATAATGCATGCCATGAATTCAGGCTCTAAAAAAATTATAGCAATTGGGGAAACACTGGAAAATATATATAAAAAGTGGACAAAGTGTGTTTGGGTGGTTTCTCCTCCATTACATCTGTGATTGTTGTGTCTATGCCTCGGTGATCTCATTCTTCGGGACCTCATCTGTATGCAGCCTGCTGGTGCTGTGCATGGCCACTTCTGTACTCTGTGTATCTATTGCGATGCCCCGTGTAGCGTGACTGTTCCTTGTGTATCATCTATCATGGGATAGCACAACCTCGCTTTAAAATCATATTCCACTGAATCAGAATTCAATTCCAGATTCCTCCAAGAAAATATCATAATAATACATCTCCGCTATATTCCACTTGGGCCACTGTCACAGTGCTTCCTGACTCATTGCATGCAGTGCAATTTCTCAATAACATCTACGGCAGACACGCGATGAAACATTCAGCGAACGCATTTCATTGGCTGTGGGGAAGGAAAAACCCTGGGAACGTGTAATTTTAGATGCATGAAATCTAAAGGTGCTTACACACATTGTTGAATTTATGAATATGGAACGCTTGGATTGTGTTTCTTATTACTGTATTATTCATACATCAGAGGAATGCTACAGTGCAACAGAAGATTAAAAATGAAAGCGATGCAGTGTTACATTTTTTGATGTGTTGCATTTTTGAAGCAGCGTTTGATTATAACATCGTGCCAGTCGTCATCTTCGACATACTTAATCGCTGAATAGAAGTAATGAGATTGGAGCGGAATCCCATTGATAGAATTCCATAATGGATTGCTAGACAATACACAATGTCTCGCAACGTAACAGTTTTTGCGGATTGGTGGTACAAATTTAACACTTGTTATGTGTTCTGTACATAGCACTGCGGGTGATTATTTGTCAAGCTCATGGGATTCTATCAGCCTGTGATTATACCATAAACTGTCAAAGTGAATGAACACAAATTTAGATTGAAATGAAAGATGTATTTATTTCAACAGGAAATGGGATTTGTCATTTTACAGCATAATTAACAGGCCGAAGATTGCCGGACACATGCTGGCCTTATTAGGTGTTGTGGATCTATAGGGGAATAAACAATGTGTGAAGCCCATTTCAAGCACGTGTCTTATGACAGAAGGCCAAGGAAAGTGAGCGGAGCGTTTCAGAGCAGCACACCATCAATCAAAGCCGCACTGTGTTTGACTGGGACTATTGGAGCGTCTGGCGGCTGGTGTCTTAACCTTTGTACAACACCACTGCCACCATCATTACATTGACTCATTCATGTGTGATCTGAAACACGCAGCTTCATCTCCTGTATCCATCTGCTATTGACCACGGAGACTCCAAATCAATGGACGAGTGTCTGGAGGTCTCTCTGTCTTCATCAACAGTAACATGTTGTCCCGTCCGGCTTAATCAATACGGTCACGTGCGCCGACTTGTTGAGGAGAAAATTGGTGTGAGTTCACGTGCAGATTTTTAAAAAAATATCCTTTTATTTTATGTCCTGATGCAGTACTCATTTAGTGACAGCACCTGTATCAAGCAGCAGGAGTGACTGAGTTTTGTCTTGAATTCATGCTTCAGTACGTACAGCCATACTTTCTGCCTCAGCAGTCCTCTTGAAGTCATCGCCCTTCATTATAACTGACATACCATACGTAGGCATTGTGTGTAAATCTGTTGTATCTAGAATAGGATATATTCAAATTTGGCATTCAATGAGGATCAATCCAAATCCTTTCCTTCTCACTGTGCCAAGCACAGATTGTCAGACAGTCATGTTATGTACCGTAACACCAACACTTTGTCCTGTTTTGTTTCATGTTTATTTGTCTTCCATACAACCATCTGGACAATTTTTGAGAAGAAATTACTATCCTGCTAATTTGGACAAATGTATCTCTGACAAACTCTGGAGGTGCCTGCAGTGGGTCTGGATTGTGTTTACAACTGTATCATGGCTCTTGTTGGTCCATCTGTTTTAAAGTATGTTGTAAAATGATTTCCTCTTGCTTAATTTAATCCTTCTGAGAATACTCTGTCTTACTACCACCTCATTTAATATTTTATACAACACACAGCAGAATCCACTCGTTTGTTTTCACAGCAGCGCTAATATGAGGCCTGGCTTTGGAAATGAACTTGGAGTGAACTTGCAGACTAGATTTTTTTTCACTGAGTAGGTCAGCATGACTATGTAAACGGTCCATATATGTATACATATCTATAGATACTGTATATCCAGTATATATGGCTGATTGTAGCAATGTTTACTGCACATTGAGGTCACGATTGGCTTACACTGATTTGTGATCTCACAAATATGCTAAAACGTGCATCTCAGCAGCTTGGATATTAGAAAGGATCACGCAGCATCGTCCTTCAGAGTGTGAAAGACATGCACACACATCAGTCTGCAGAGTGAAAGTGAAACATCCAAGAAAAGTGGTCTTAATGCATTTTAGTTTATGTCTTTCACTGCTATCAGCACACAAAATAAGAAGTAAAATCTTGCCCTAGGTGTTTTCTTTAATTCTTAATACATGTTTCTCTGTCTGCAGAGGTTCTCATTCATCCAGGTTATGTTTATCCAAGAAGGGTTGAATCGAGTGCAACTGGACTTGATAAGAGATACTTGAAGACGTTTTTCCTCTCATTCAAGAGGCTTCTTCAGCTCTAACTGACCAGTGGGGAGTCCCAGGTATTTAACCCCTGTGGGCCTTAGTCTGGGTCGTTGATACTACTTGGCTCGTTAGCACTCCTGGTACCGTTTGTTGAGAGTTGTTGGAGTGATCAGAGGCCAAATGCAAATGACCTTCGTTAGGGCCGCCACCTGGGGTCACATGAGTACAGGTGTTGAGTCTGGTGGGACGGGATGAAAGAACAGCATTGTAGGTGGGTGATAGATGGTGTCTCAGTCCTCCTCCTCTGTTAAGAGATGGGTTTTCCACTTTCACATGGATGGCCTCCTTTACTCCTCTTTCAAACCATCTGTCTTCTCTGTCCAAAATGTGTACGTTGTTGACCTCAAAGGAATGTCCTTTGTCTTTCAGATTTAGATCCTGTCCTGAGGCCTTGGCTCTGCTGTGTTGGGCCATGCGCTTGTTTAATTGTTGTTTGCTTTCTCCCATGTATAAGTCTCCACGTTCCTCACTGCATTAGACTGCATACACTAAATTTCCTCTGTTTGTGTACATGTTCCTCTGTTTTCCATCATTTGGGAGAATGTTATTACCATCCGAGGCTGAAGGGTAACAGAAATAACCCACTGAATAGTCACCCCACATTTGTGACATGGACAATCTTAAACCATCAAAGTCTTCACTTCACTTGATGTCTCTTTGTCCACACACTTCTTTCCAGTGGCACTTGGAGCTGGAGTGCAATGTTGTAGTGCTCTTCTCTGTGGATATGTTCTCAAGAGAGAATTTATTTAAGTGGTGCTTGTGGGTCTTGGTTCATGTTCCTGTACCTGGATGAAGAATACCATTTCACTCTCACTTTTTAGTTGTGAACCAAACACAATGAAGACACTTAATTTGGAGAAATAAATTTTGGCTATGACAAAAGATAATTTTTTCTTCAAATATTAATAACTCCTCCACAACCAAACGTCAGTCCATAAACTGTCGAATGCTGCTTGCTCTAAATGTAGAACTATGGACTTTTTGTAGCTTTTTGGATATTTGTCCTTACTACAGTGCAGAAATGTTCACAGTGTTGTGAAAGTAACCTTCCCAAACCCGGGCTCCTTCGTTCACTCATCCCAGGGATGAGACTGTCAGGAGGGAGTCTCTGGTTTCCTGCCCAGAGGTAGTGTCACATGCCACGGCCAACCGCTGCCGTTGAGGATCACTGACAGAAACCAAGGAATACAAACTGACCTTGGTGCCCACAAAGTATGACCTCATCGAATGGATGAGGGGTTGTCTGCTGCACAGAGAGCTGAAAACCATGAAAGGCATTTTCCAAAGATTGAGGTGGTTTGATCTATCAATACCACAATTCTCGCAAAGGCAAGAGAACGTCTAGTATTGACTGTCTTTTAATTTAATGTGCCACAACTACAACAAAATCAATATCAGTGCAACAAATAAGCCGTCACACGGTGTCACTAATTGGCCCCCCATTACTGTGATTATCCATTAGAAATAAATGCCTGTTTAAAGTTGACGAAATGTTAAAATTTAATAAATCCATTTTCTTCATCAGCTTAAAAAAATCTACCAATATAAAAAAAAGAAGAAAAAAAAAGGAAGTTAACTTTGTGCTTATGTGAAACAAAACCGAGAAAGAAGAGGAGTTCTTGTGCTCAGGCATTTTAGCTGGTGCCCTACTTAAACGCTTAAAAGATGTGTACCTCGGGGAATATGTACGTACAAAGCAAAGGTAAATAAATAATAAAGTGATGAATGGAGAGCTCAGCAGACAGCTGATGAGGCTGATCATGGGAAGGGGGGACGCTGGGCCTCTCTTTTGCTGTCAGAGAGGTGTGAGGGTTAGTGGTGATTAAAACTGCTTACCTGTCAGCACACACACACACACACACACACACAAACACACTGACTTACACATAAACAGCTTAATACTCTGCGATGTGCAAAACAGATTTATTTTCACTCTAGTCTACCAATTTGAAGAGCCTCCCCTCTCTCTCTCTGTCTCTCTGTATGTGCTAAGCCAGGTAGACCATGGGCTAGGTGGGTGTCAGGCTACAAGTCTTGTTTGAGAAGTAGCTTGAAGTGGGCTGCATTACCCTGTTAATTGTCTAAAAGTTCAGGCGATCAGCTCATTCATCAGAAATTTTGGTAACCGTTTGGTCGTCATCGGCTTTAGTTCTGACACGTTGTGTCATGTGAGTCAAGCCGTTTAGCATGGAAAATGCTGTGTGTGTCTGTCTGCCTATGCTGCTTCTAGGACAGCATAATGAAAAATATACTGAGGTACTGTTGTGACCCTGGGTCACAATAACTGGAGTGATTTGTGCTGTTCATCCTGCCTGCCTGAGGGTGGTGCTGTTTCTGTTATTCTGTGTGTTCTGTGTCCTGTTCTGTTTGAGTTTCAGCTGGTGGCTCGGGATTTGCCGGGAGATTAGAGGAGGCATCTTTAAAATGGACTCTTCGGATGACATTAGTCATTTGTTTGAAGGGATTGATTGTCTGTTCACGCACTTTGTTAACGTTAGAGCACCGCACAAACAGTTTGTAAAGATCTTGTAGATTCACGCACACAGTCCAGGTGGTGGTGGTCAGGGTGAGGGGGCTACTTAGTTTTGATCTGTTTTCTCCTGTTTTTGTGTCAGGGAGTTAGGTTAGTTCTCTGTATTTCCGTTTTCTTATTTTCTCTGGTAGGTAAACTAGTTTTTGAATGTACAGATTGTTTTGTTTGTTTGTTGTTTTCCCCACGGTCACCCTGATTTTGTTAATAAACCGCAATCGTTTGGACTGCAACCGTGGTGGCCGTGGTCATCCTTGGGAGTGGGAAAAGGGGAGACAATTTTATATTGTGATATTGCTATTGGTTTCCCCTCGGTAACAGGTACGTATTCAGTTACATTGAGTTTGATATCGGTGAGAACATTCTGTTTTTGTTTGCCAGCCTACACTGTGAGATCAATGGTCAGGGTCAGCTGGAGAAAAACAGCCCTGCAACTGGCATCAGTTCAATGCCGTGATGGCCTTGTGCTAAAACCACGCCACTGAAAAACACTACAGTCACGGTGCAACCTCGCAACGATTGTACAGTGAGTAAATGATTCCAACATGCCATAGAATGTGTTGAAGACCACGGTCATATCTGGCAAGATTTTCCATCATTCATACAGATGTGACTGCAGTAATTGCACATCAATATTAACTGAGCAGAAAATGATGATGATCGGGCCTGGTTGTCTTCATGGCTGAAGACCGTATGTGTAACATTCAAGTTTGAAAGGAAGAATCTCCAGTATTTAATAAAGGGAAAGTCATACAGTATTTGTTATTTCAAAATAAATTAATTAATAAATAAACAGAGAGATTCTGCAAAACTTCCTCCAGACGTGAGGATGGAGAGGACAGTGAACAGATGTTTCATTTTTTCTAAAGCTAACCATCTATGACACAAACCCATTGGATAGAAATTATGCTAAATTATTATTCAGTCACTTTTAGACCGTGGTATGCCGTGTATAATGTATAATTCATCTTCAGTGTGCATGAATGTCAAATAGACGCATCTCTCCTATCTGTGCGGGAGAGGTCACAAGAAGGAGGTCATCATAGCACCCTACGTGCTTAAAAAATATAGTTACAGGCTTAACAAGCTAAAGGTACATCAGTATTCGTGCAGCTTAGTAGCTGTAATACCTGCAAATGTGACATAGTTCCTTTCATGATAACAGCTCTAAAAAGACGAGCTCATGAGTCAAATATGGCAGAACGTTGAAGAACATTAAAAGTACTGTATTTACTGTAAAATGATGCTATACCGCGCCATATACAATGTATAATAATTGCTGTACTTTGTATGTATGATTTGCGGTTCTGTGCATCTGAATTAGCGCTGTAGCCTCGTAAAAGGCAACCCTGCAGGGAAAAAAATCCAATTACACAATCTCTAATGTGGATGGATGAGGGGACGCATTGGAGTGTGAGACCGGTAAAGAAAAAAAATACTTAGAGGGAGGAGTAAAGTTTGTGGAGACAGCGTAGATGAAGGTAGAGACAAAGCAAAGAGAGATAATGGCATGGGATGAAGAGGGGCGATTTCTCCAATCTGAGAGACTCGTAGATAAAGGTTGAGAAAATGAGACAGTAGGGGACAGATAGGACAGACGGGTAGAGAGATGAGAGAGGAAAACAAAGATAAAGAGCTCTCATTCCAGCTTAGTGCTCTCCTCTCTTCCTCCTCCACCTCCCTCTGTTCCACATCTTTGGGTTGCTTCTCTGGTAAGACAGTGAGAGTGAGAAGTATTAATTATCTGGTGTCACACGAGAGAAATGACAAAACTGCAATAAAGCCTTCCAACAATGACATCAGCGCTCACACCAGCCATTTCCTCTACTCATCCTCCAAACCCCTCACATGTCACAGCATCTCTTACTCTTTCATTTTGTTTTCCTTTAATCCAAGTCCTGCAACTGCAAAAACAGAAATTTACGAACATGAGATTTATTTCATTAAATTTGGTTTCCAATTCGTCAACTCTGTTGCATAATTAATATTGACGAGATTTTGAGTTAGGCTGCTATAATCTCAGTTTTATCCTTTTGGATGCTGAACTGGGGACTGTGTATAATTTGTCATTGATCCCCCACATATTATTTTGGACTAAGACTGAAGTACTCCTTCAGTCAGGGCCTCCTTGAAGTTGCACGGGACCATATGGGCCGTTTATATGAAATCCAAGGACACACCGTGGGACAGTTCCATCTTAGAAAAAAAACAACAAACAGTTTCCCAGTTAATCCAAGTTACATAGATATAAAGAGCACAGAGTCGCACATACACACAGGGTACAGACAGGAAACACTTACTCCTCCTTTTTTTTACCCAAACCAGATATTGAAAACACTTTGCCACCTGTTTGCAACATTCTTTCGATGTTTCTAAACAAAAAGCAATTACTGCTCCGAAAAAACCGAAAACCAGTCAACCTTTAATCCGGTTTCCTCAAAACAGATAGTAATGGGTTACTGTTCTCTTATCACACCCGTTCAGATAATTACCTCTAAACATTCGTTTTTCATGGTTTTCAGATAGGGCGCCTAAGAAACTGACAATTTTAACGGGTTATTATGCAATTAATTTCAGAATGTGAGCAATTTTTTTTCAAACTCTAACAGTTCAATTTGTGTCTAACCGATTCTTACAATTCATTTTAAAAGAAAACATCTGTCATCTGTCATTTCCACCGATACCGAATACCAAAAAAATAAACCCCTTAGGATTCACACAGATGACATGGCACAGGACAATGAGGTAATTCATAATAATAATCAATTCATTATCTTTAATAATGTGTTTGCTTACGTGTGGCTACAAGGACTTGAATTTAATTTGGTTCTGCTAATTTTGGTGATGCTAATTCCTTTGCATTAAGCGTCAAAAGTGTTAGTGTAGGTTTTTCTATTCCAAAACCAGAAAATATTAAATGATTGCCTTAGTCCTTTATTTTGACTTTTGTTTTTTTAGTGTATTTTTGCAGTTCGTTGTCCTTAAGTTTATAAGTACATGATATGATTCCTCTGACGGTGTAAAGGCAGTTAAGTCAAGAATGACCTACATCCACCTCTTGATCCAAATACCAAGGCTGTTACATTCATAAAGATGCACCGATGGCAGCGCTGCGCCTTTGTGGAGATATGTATGTTTGAATTTGGATAGAATTCAGCAGAATTTCTAATGTAATAATCCCCAATGGATTCCCCTGCAGCTGCACTGCGTTGGCCTCAGTTCCCCTGTCTCACACTAACCTCTACTACAAATCCCCCATGTGGTTCAGACACTACAGGCACCTGTGGATCAGCTTTCTTCAACTGCGTATATTTATCGGTGCTCTCTGTTAGCCATTTCTCATCAGCCAAAGCTCAAGTAAGCCTTTTGGACCGCCCCCGTGGACTTTCTGGAGACTTGTTTCCCGGGGACAATAGATCAAACACGCTGAAAGCTCTCCTCCACTTCTTTATCTGTGCTGAGAGATAACCATCATCTTTCCCTCCAACTTTCAATAGAGGCTGAACTGAATTGATCCTTTATATCCTTGAGCGAGGTTATTTTTTTTGGCTCCTGAGTTTCATTTGCACCTTTGATGTGCGATGAAGAAAACTCATAATAGTCAAAGTGCAAATATATCAAGTTTAAAATGTACTAAACGAAGCGACCTGTCCATAAGTCTAAACTGATGGCTCAGTTTAAACAGTGATTTTCCTGTCTGTTTATTGTCCAATAACCCATTCAATCTATGTTTAGAACATGAAATATTAATCATGCTGTTTGTGATGCTTAGCAAAGTATAATGATATAGTGAAGGACGCGTTATTGTCCTCGTGGGGACTCTTCCAACCCACCCCTTCTTTTCCCATTGACACCCACACCATTGTGTTTACAGCACAATCTGCTTAACAGAAGAACAGCTTTCACATTTCAAATCTCCACAAATGTTACAACCATAAAAACACTTTATGGTGCCATTAGATTTGCAGGTCCTGTGTGTGTTTGGGACAGAGAAGCCAGAGAAGCCTCAAGGAAACAGATTCCAGTCCAGAGTCGAGAGGCTTTGGAAAGGAAGGGACAGCGATGCAATACAAATAAACGTCTGTAAAAAGCCAGTGGAACACGGCGGCATGCTGATTACCTGGACGTGTTCCTCTTTATCTGGATTGACAGGGCACATCTGTGGAAGGGACTGGGTGGCTCCGAGCAAAGGGGCACCAGGTGTGAATGTTTCAGCAGGTACACGAGTGCATGGAACATCTGGACAGTTGGAGCGATTGGAAGAGGCAAATGGAGTGAATGGGATTAAGTTACATGGGAAGCTATGACTGATGTATGGGCTCCACTCAGTGGAGATGGATGACGTTAACCAAAAGAGACATTGGGTTCAAATAACAAGCAGGGGAGGGCAAGTTAAGCACAAGCAAAAAGGGAAAATGCAGGTTAGAATGAAAATTTGGATGAATTAGGCTCTGTGGAGGAGGAGATCCTGAGGGTGGAAGAACAGAGAGGTCCATCCATCCATCCATTCATCCATTATCTATAGCGCTTATCCTGTGAATAGGCATGGGATTGAGTTGCCTGTCAGAATAGAGAGGTGAATTCTTAAAGTTAAATGTTTCAATGAACTGACGTAATGTGAATAAGGCTGTCTTTTCCCCTCCCGCTACAGTCCAGTACGGTAAGGCATTCTGTGATGTAATACCAATTTTATGTTGCTTATAATCTTGTTCCTCACCATTTTCTTGCTTCTCTTTACACAGAGGGAATCTCCTGGTTGCGCATTGGAAAGTTTACGAGACCACGAGCTCCATAGAAAGCAATGGGCTGCCAAGTGCAGCACTAATTTATTGCTGATCTCCCCTTCGGGAGACTGAAACATCTTATCTAATCTCATTCTACCTCATTTCATCCTTCCTCTGTCGTTATTCTTTTATTTCCTTCATTTTTAATTTATTCTTCCGGAGAATTGAAATATAGGGCTTACCTAAACTACTTCATTACGAGAGGGGACATACGTACAATTAATTGTTTACTTGAGTGTACCTCCACTGTGCTGCTGCTAATCTTCATATCAAAAGCATCTGAACATTCCTCGCCTCTTTATCTTGTGTCTACTTGTGTACATTACAGCGGTACAGTACGCGAACGCCTCGTACTGTATAATGTCAGGTGACGTGTGTTATTCCACATGCTGTGCGTCACAGCAGGTGTCCCTTTATAGTGTGTGTGTGTGTGTGTGTATGCCTGTGATTTTGAGATGAGTGGGCGCTTAAGCATTCACTCAGTGTATGAAAATTGTTATTGTGTTCCCCGTCATTGCCTCCAGCTGCTCCAGAGCAACACAAACAAAGCGCTGCGTGGCCCTCCTTCCAAACCTCCCCCCCTCCCCTTTCCGTCCCCCGCCTTGTTCTCTCCACTTCTAGACAAACAGTGGTCCCCTCTGGGCAATAGACGCTACGCTCCTTCATTAACAGAGATATCAAGGCAAAAACAAGCATGACCCCAAGGAATCAGAGGAGAAGAGAAGAAGAGAGGGTGAAGTGTTAAGCTGTGGTATCCTCCCCCACTCCTTTCCTCCAGTGTTCCTAATTACCTCATGTCTGATGTCTCTCTCGTCTCAGTGTGTGTTCCCAGCTGCGGTACGCCCTCTTTGGGCTGAGGAAGGTTGTCCTGGTGCCTTCCTGGCCATGATGCTGTGCTGCTGCACGTCAGTCTTCAGTAATGCTCATTAAAAGAGGACACCTGTGGGACTGGACCTCAATCCTCCTTCTTTGCCCTACATTTTGCCTCTCCCGTTTACATAATTCGGCAAAGACCGGTGCGATGAAAAGTCCTGAGCTCTCCTCCAGGAACGCTAAAGATTTATTTCCCTGTGCAGGAACGTGAGGTGCTGACTGTCAGTGAAAACAGTGCAGTCAGAGCAGCAATGCCTACCGACTCATGAATAAATTATTATTCATTAAATTAACATTTACACGCTAGTGAATGAAAAACGGAGGGAGAAAGTGTTCATACATGACCAGGCCGTCAGTTCTTCAACAAAAGTTAAAACTTTCTTTCCTTCAGTACTTTTTTTTTTTTTTTTACTAATGATGTTGACAGTTTTGAAATGTGGCAGACAGAAAGAAAGACAAGGCACGGACACAGAAGATGTGGCAACCATGACTGGATAATGATCTGTGGACAATTTTTGTAGCAGAACTCTTCAAAAGCACTAAACTGTTCCCAAGGCCACCCACCTTTCTTACAGCAACTTTTTACAGAGATTTCTTCAAAACAGTGGTGCGATGTGTTGCTTTCGGAGCGCATTTATACTTGTGACAATTTCTGTCCCTTCTATTTGTACTCCTTTACCTGTCTCGTCCAATTATCCTAATTGGAGGAATAATTGCCCATCTGTCAGTATGGTGACACAAGGAGCTGCTCCACAGAATGTGAATGTAAAAAGTTCAACTTTACGTGTAATAAGTGTCATTATATAGCCGAGAAGTTTATGTCGCGTGATTTGTCTCTGGGGACAGAAAGTACACCCTCCAGCCTTGTGAAATGTTGGGATGACACTACAGTGAATTCTTTTCCTTGTGTTGTATTTTCTAATACAGGGGCAGCCAATAACGTGGGGATGCTTGGCCATGAATTATAGATCTGTTGTTGGCACGGGCTGTGTGGATATGAACTGTGCATGCCGGGGCCAGATAAGGCCAGATTTATACCTTTAGCTGCCAGGCGCAGACGCAGGGAGCCAGCTCACAAATTAAATGGAAATTGAGTTTGAGGGAGCTAATACAACAGAGAGAGCACACTCACACAACACCATGTCGTCTTAGCCTACAGTGCACACATGATTAGGAAAACAAGCTAAACATATTGATCAGCATTGTAATTCTTGGCCATGCATTTTTTGCACAGCAGCCGGTCGTGTAAAAAACATTTTCTTTATGATGACAGATTCTCTGCCTGGGATGCACTGTGTATTTGTACCGTAATATTCTTTCTTTTTTTTATTTTCACTATATTTTTGAAGTGATCCATTTGTGCCCAGTGTGCAGAGGGCACCATGTATTAATGGTTTTGTTGACATCATGGATAATTTAAAAGACCTACGCTTTTGCTGTTGTTGATGGCTAAAATCGTGATCTATTACATTCATTATTTGAGGCTAGCGGATACGTCTGTCTGGTTATTTCTCACAATGTGAAGCGGGAGATAAAGGATTTGTTGTTGCACAGGGCTGGTGTGGACTCAATGGACACCATAAGTTAAGACTTTTCAGTGATTTCTTTACGTTTCTTAGCTTCCTTTACATTTAAATAATGAGCATGTTCTTTCAGTCCTCCAGGCACACAGGAAGAGAGGAAGTTATAGTTTAGCATTTGTGGATCTAGTCATCAATGGTTAATCCCAGCCTTTGGACAAAAAAATGAAAGGTTCCAATCTGAGAGCTTCAGGATCAGGTAGAGTCCAGGGCCAGTGGGGTACGTCAGGTTGTGGCGTTATACCTGTGATTTAAAAGTAAAGGTGATACATTCAATGCGAACTACCCACCTGCTAAATAAATGCTACATATCTCCAGCATGCTCCATCCTCCAAAAAAAACCCCAAAATACCTACATGAATAGATATTAATAAACAAAAACAAAAGAGTGAACTAAACTTTTATTTAAATTTCTAAATTTTAAAATTTAACATTATCCTAGAGAGATGGAAAATACTAATATGAAAGTATCACGTACTTGCTAACCACTAATCTGATATATATGAGTCTCAACTTTCAAATGCAAAATTTTGGAATATTGAATGTCAAATCAGGATATCTGACAAATAAATGATCTGCTGATGAAGGAGATTTTATACAGTATCAGAGGCGTGTGAGGTCAGGTACAAACCCCAACTTTCATATCTGAAATGAGCCCGAGCATAACTATGTGAGAAAGTGAGATTTCTCTCCATAGAGGAAAAAAAATCCTCAATATCCTTCCCTCACCTGCTTTCAATGAACAATCCTCCAGCCAGGAAGTATTGTTGATGTCCTTAGGGTGAAGGCGTTGGGTATAATTAGGTTTAACTGTAGCCTCATAAACTGCTTTTCTCCCGATGTCTCACTCACATCACACGGTGCTTTCAGGGGGTCTTTCTGGATGGCTCCCACATAGAGCCACTCATCCAACCATTTCCTGGCCTCAGATCTGAGGAAACATAGGGTACCCCTGGGGGTCTTAGCTTGGACCTTTCTGTTATTGTTGTTAATTAACCCCCTTCCCCCAACCCCTCCATCAACTCTGCTGTCTCTCTGCCCTGCTTTCCATGCTTGAGGATCCAAGAAGCATATTTCGCTGGGAGTGAGGCTCTGGGAGATTGGGTGGTAACTGTAGCACCAATTATTTATGGATGTGACACAGACATGAGAAGTTTTGTGCAAAAATGGATCTATTAAGTTACTTGACAGAAGTAACAATTACAGCATTTTAACAAAAGACAGTTCTCACATTAAGGTCAATTATAACATAATTTTAAGTATTATTATAAGACTATTCAGATGACATTAATTAATGCCAATAAAGTCAGACAGTTAATCTATTCACTCACTGGAGCTAATGCCTGTCATATGAGGTACATCTCTTTTTGTCACCTTCTGCCCGAAAAACGCTGAGCCACCAGGTTTTGTTGTACAGACTGTTGGTACACTGACAGATTTAGTCAAGATGACATTTCATTTATGTGAAAACTTTAATAATAATACTAATATTAATACTACTACTACTACTACCAATACTACTATTACTAATAATAATAGTAATAGTAATAATAATACAAATGAAGCTGACGCTAATACTAATAATAATAATAATAAGCTTTATTTGTACAGGGGCTTCCAAATGAAAGAAATAAAGAAAGAACAGTACATTATTGGTCCCTGTAGGGAAATTATTTCTCTATGTTTAATCCATCCTAACTATGAGGAGCAGTGGGCAGCACTCACATGAACATGCAAACACACACAAACTAGTGCCCAGGGACCAACTCCAGATATTCCACCTCGTGACTTGGTTAAAGCCAATGGCAGGAGTGATATGCGTAACATATATTTTCAAGTGGGTGGGGGAAACCCATGCAGACACAGGGAGAACATGAACAGAAAGGTGTGGTGCTCGTCCCCAGGACTCGAAACCATAAATTTCTTGCTGTGAGGCAACAGAGGTAACATTGGGGACATTAGGCCCCTTTACATAGGACATAGTGTGGGTTGCATTCGTCGGAAGATACAGCACATAGGTGGAGGTCAGCGCAAAATGTAGGCGTGTTTACAAACGGGCACCGGCTTTTTGTTTTAGCCAGCATGGAAGATGTATCTCTTGGGCTGTCAAGAGGGGGACACATAAGATAATGCCAACCTACGCTGTTGAAACACACCTAATATGCCTTCGTGATTGGTAAAGTGTTTTCATGAGAGGGCTTTCCTCCCGGGTTTTCCATAGAACCGCAGACTTGTGATGTGCGGTCCAGCTATCTTCGAAACAGACAATTTTATTTCTGTGTTGTGCTGTTCATCAGAGGTTGGAAAATCAGCTTCTGCCCTGGCTGGCTGCTTGGTTGCTGCTGCTGCTTGTAATGATGGTTTACCGTGACCCATCACACTGTGCATTTTAGTTTTTCATCACAGTGGATGGAACAGGTAAGAGATGTGCTGCATGGCCGGCCATACTGAGATGAAGAAACACTTACAGGCAATAATGTTCATCAGGCCAATGAGGCATTCGTGGGCCTGGTGCCATCTCATTAGTCTCCCCATGACACTGGCAAAAGCCTGTGTAACATCCCATTGTCTATGGCTGTCAGAGACAGGAAGCGAGTCTGTGCAGGTTAAGGTTGTAGACTAAATTTATATTAGACTTATCTGGTTTGCCTCCCTTCCCGCACCCCCCTTCTCCCTCTATGCCCTTTAGTTCTTTTTCCAATAGATATATTCCTCTGGGAAGCAATCTCTGAAAAATCTGCCCCTTAAGTTCTCATTTTTTGTGATTTCTTTAAGGCAGCACTCTGATTTTTGCCCATTACCTTGATAATAGCTCAAAGTAGAAATTCTCTTAACCTCTTGTCAAACATAAATGAGATCCCCAATGGTCACAATTTGAGCAATGAGTCCGCTGAATATCAATATATTTTTAGCAAGCATCCACCCCGACTCTGTCCATTTAAAACAGCCCCTCCGTTCATGTGAGTAACTATAAGTGTCCCTCTAAGGCAGATCTGGGCAAAGTACGGCCCCGGGGCCACATCCGGTCCTTTGCCTGTCCCAGACCGGCCCGCGTAAGGTTAATCGGAAATTAGAAAATAAAACTTAAATAAGTTTACCTCATGCGTGGATTAAAACGGCAATGCTTTTATTTTGAAGGTGTCTTTTTTGCGTATGTACGTACGTACGTATGCCACAAACGTCCGTAGCATGTTGTTGATGTTGATATTGAGCGCTCAAAAGCCGAAGATTGATGCCGGTTGTGTTTAAAACGTCACCGACTGCTCCGTATTAACCGTAAAACTGTCTGCTTAGTTTGTAACGAACATGAGGCTCCGTTAAAAGACGACAAGTTGAGATAAAACACGCAGAGAAACACAGAAATCTGTCCGAATGTAGAGGTGACAATCCACGGTGATTTATCAAAACAAACTTACGTTCTCGTTTGTAAACTGTAGTGTGTGTGTGTACCGGGTTGGATTATTTTTCGTGAAGCATGTTGTCAAAGATAAAACTGGACTGCAGGATGGGTTTAATCCAGGAGAGCATCATGATGTTGTCAGTTTTGGATTACCTGTGTAATATTTTCAAAGACTCCCAAAGAATTTAACGTTGGTATTAAAATAGTATATGATGGAGTGATTTTTAATATAATAATTGCTAACAACAACAAAGCACAGTTTATTTTCTGCAATCTAATCTAGTGTTAAATTTACAGTTATGGGGTGACAAAATTAGTTTGGCCCACAGCAACATCCTGTGCCTCTCATGTGGCCCCCTGGGAAAAATAATGGCCCCCCCCTGGATTAGCTTCACCCTTCTTCTATTGCACTCACACCAAGTCTGTTAGCTTAGCATCTTAAATCAGCACAGGTCACACTTCTTTTCACAGAAAACACACTTTTTACAGTGTTTACATGCACACACACTTACAAAACAAACACACTGATAGCATGGTTGCATAGCATGGTCCCTGGAGGGATTTTCACAGTATTATCCACTGTTCCATTGGGAATTTTATTTAATACCTCCACCGTCTCCATGTTCACGCTAACACATAAGCAGAGACCCAAACTGCTAATGAGCAAATGTGACAATCGGTGCTGAACAATGCTGGCATTGATATCCAAATTCCTCCCCAGACCTGCAGTGGGTTTTCTGTATCATATATTTCACAATTTCACAATTAAAAATGATTAAATCACTTAATATATGCATTGATGTCAATTATATTAATGTTAACATCATCACAATGACACGGTAACATTTATGCTAATAATCACCTGGTTAATTAAACTGCAGTGTGCACTATTGATACTCTATATTAATACTACTCCCTATTAGTACTTGACTTTTAATAACACTCTTTGTTACAACGTTGGACAGATGAAAATCCTTTAGCAGTCTTACCTCGGCCGTGTCTCAGGGCAAAGTGCCTCCCCTTCTTGTCAGATGCTAACTTATGTGTTAGAGTCACAGGGCCTCGTCTCCTCATATATCACTTAGTGTGAGTGTGTGCGTGTCTTTTACAATCTTAGCATGCATACCAGAAACTATAAAATGTGAGATAACATTAACAGCATAAACACATCCAGGCTCAACTGCCCATATCAGCTTATTAGAGCCAATCCCATTATCACTATCCTGTTTACTATCAGCTCTGATTGTGATTATGTATGTGTGTGTTTTCGAAGGTTATCGTAGTGTTTGTTGGTCTCGTCACACAGGTAAGCAACACGTGCACACACAGGAGGGTTGGGCAGTGATGGACTTTATTTAGGAACATGCAACTGGTTGGAGACATTCCCTATTTATTCTCGTCATGTTTTACGTATGGGTTTCCAGGAACCTTTTCGCATTCTCATTATGAAATGGGATTTTATATAGGACAGTGTAATAAATATTACACTTACAGTAAATATACATTTTTGTATTGCTCTCTCTCTCTCTCTCTCTCTCTTTATATATATATATAACAAAAAGGTGAAAAATGATATATCAGCCATTAAGTTATTTTGTGACATCACAGAGTGTAAGACTTGGGAAAAAAGAAGATAAAGAAAAAAATATATTTTTTTTTTTGTGAAAACGTACTTTTAAATTTGATATTTTCGCACCTGCCAACACAGTCATAGATGCAATCAGTGACCACCCATTGGCCTTTTTGGAAGCTAATGTGGAATACACGCGATTAAAAGATTTTTACACCGCTCACGATGTTCATGTGTTGATGCTGATGCCAATATAACTCTGTGCTGACAGCATCAGTGATAAAAATTCGTTACACACCTGACATGTGGTAAAAATTCAGCTTTGTTGAATCTCTTGAAGCTCCACAAAGTCCTCTGTCTAGAGATGATCTATTTCATTTGAAGGAACGCTCACAGTGCACGCAGTCTGAATTCATCACAAAATAACAACTGGAATGCTCAAATTACTAAAAACACTTTCCATCACTATCACTTCTTGTTTTCTTCAACAGATGGCAAATTATAAATGAGATTTTACCATTTCCATGCCATCATCTCTTTACTTTGACGATTTAAAAGCAAAGTTTGACTTCTGTTCCTTTAGCGTGTCCTTCAGGCCTACTGTCCTCATGTTTAATGTAGAGATTTATTAGTTTTACTGTGTTCTCTGTGTTTAATCTTTGGCATTGAAGTCATTTTTTGCAGATAATCTATAACCCTGATGTCAAGATTCCACTGCTTTAGGCAAACATTTGCCCACACGGCGGGCATTTCATAAGATTGTGCGAGGCTAGGAAGGACTGAAATGATATGATACGACTAAACTGATGACAGTCTCTATAGCCAGATACCGATCTGTGCCAGTAAACGGCGAAGTTTGGTCAGCTGTGTGTCACCCCAGTAAATAGAATGAGAGGATCAAGTGAATGAGCTATTCCCTATCTGGAGACACAATCATCTGTTCTTGTAAGACAGAGCTTGATTGCCATAGACTATACGATCGAAGAGGCTGAGATGAGGTCTGGATGAGTGTGTGCATGCGTGTGTGTGTGTGTGTATGGATGTGAGTCTGTGGCAGTCTGGGCATGCATGACTGTGTAAATATGACGTAGGGTTAAGATGGCATCTGTGCATGTTGTGCAGCCGTAACGATACGTAATAACGAGCGTTGAGTGCGTGAGCGTGTGAGTGTGTGCTCCGATGCAGCTGTTCAAGTCCTTCTGTGATCATTCCGCTCACTCCTCACTCTTTCTCTTCTTACAAATCCAATTCCACTCTGCCACTGCCAATTCCAGGTGCTCTCCCACTAGAATGCAGCGCCAGCCGATTTCAATAGAACAAACTGAAATTGGCAATTCACTCCCCGGTATCGATCCAGTCACTTTAAAACTAGCCACTCAACATCGAGAGCTGCCAACCAGCCGAGTGCGTGTGTGTGTGTGCACATATAATAATCCACACCGTGTCTTTTTTTCCAACATTTGACTGAAACTATTTACTGTTAGCGTATGTTTTGTTAGCGTAATACAAAACAAACTATAGTTGCACTGATATGTTACATTTTCTGCTTTATTTTGATAGTCGGAATCGAACCTGCGCCGCTGCATAAGCCACTGGGCGTCCCTGCACACTGTATGTGTTTACAAAACGTTGTATGGCCCACACGTATCAACAACCAATCAGACGGGGTTATATGCAGTATGTTAATTTTATATATTTCAGTTCATTGTTGTTTTTGTTATTTCGCCAGACAGGATGGCAGCCTACCAATCATGCACAGTCTGAATGTCATCCTCAGATGCCCCACCAAATCTCCTGTTGTCACAGTCACCATGTTTGTTTTTACACACCCTGCCAAGAGAGTGAGAAATGAGCAATAAATTTGATTGGTGGTTCAAAAGTGATCGGTAAATCCAAAGCCGTGAAATGTAGAATTTTTTCAGACCGTCTGTGACATCAGTCAGTGGGTATTAGGTTTTCTGCTTTGACCAATCAAAATCAAGAACACAGGCGTGAGGTTTCATAAAACCCAATGCTTCTGGGGAAAAGCCTCATTCACAGGCCTGGGCCGTCTTGGGCCCGCGTGGACTTTGCTTGTACTTCCTGTGTCCTCCCACGTCCTGAGACATGCGGCTGAAGATGAACTGAGATCACTCAAGTCCACGCGTGTGTCCGTCTGGATGGCTGAAGCCGTGTGTTTATTTTTAGCCCTTTCCGTGGCCTATCATCAGACTGTTTAAAATGCCCCAAAGTTTTAAATTCATGTCGTCTGTGCTGTAGCTCAGGGCGGGGCGGCAGCAGAAAATGAGTACGGGTGGGGGGGTAACTTTTTGTGCTTGTGTAGTGGCGCCATAATAATGAATGGTCCATGCTGTTACAGTCATTCTACCTCCTAGGAGACAAAGTCATCAAGCAGTTATACTGAAGTGCTGCAGTCGTACTTAGTCTATGATTGCTTGTGTGGCTGCAAACTGTTATTACCAATGGATGTATAAAGCATCATATGCAGGTGGCCTATCTAAGTGTTCCCATTATGCAGTTTTCCCCACGAGCAGGGAACAGATGTTAGACCCCTATGGGGAGAAACGGCATAACGAACGCAGGAATATGCATATGCACAACCATATCCACACACTCACACACACACACACACACACACACACACCAGACTTCTGCTGTGTCATTCCTGAGGGATGTGTCTTGTCGCTGCCATTACTATGTGCATGATCTGACAGTAATAGACACACGTCAACAACAGCACACACACACACACACACACACACACACACGCACTAACACACGCACTGAATATTGAGTGAGCTGCCAACTGTCAATGTTGAGCCCTCATAGATGCTTTGATGCAGCGTGTGCTCGAGCTGGTATAATGATTACCTTCTATTCATTTACAATGTGTGTGTGAACTTGTGTGTGTGTGTGTGTGTGTGTGTGTGTGTGCACAGGTGCTTAGTTCAAAGTGTAAACAGACCCCTCTTCCTGTCTGTCATCGTCCTGGTCATGTTAGCCGTGTTATGAAACCTGTGACCCTGAACTCTATGAAGGGCTCGGTCGTAAAGTGTTACACACAATGAAGGAAAATAGACAGAAACCCCCTAAAAAACCCTTAAGTCTCTTTCAGTGTTTTCACAGTTCAAATTTAATACTGATGCTGAGTAGCTGAGACTCTCTGGAGTATTTATGTTTCATTATTTCACATGTGTTGTGCAGAAGACGAAAGTTTGACTGTGTGTGTGTGTGTGTGGGTGTGTGTATGTGTTAGCATAAAAGGTTCTTTAGTTGGACCCCCCTCCTTTGCCCGTCCCCTGCCACCCCTCTCTCATAGCAGCACACTGAAGAACTAATATAATCTGACAGCTAATTATCTAAAATTGAATGTGCTGACAATAGAGAAAAAAGCCATTTTGCAGATCATCATTAATGGATAAACACAGCACAAATAAAACTTGCACAGTCATCCATAGGTAATTATTGCATTGTTATTCAAAAATCTGTCTCATAGAAATACTAATCAGCTCTACATTTTAATTGGTTTCCATTTTGAGGTTCTGCTCGAGAAATATTGAGGCATACTGAGATTTTCAGGCAAGGTAAACCGACCTGGAGGCACCCAGGATAACACGAGGCAGAAACGATGATGGATGGTTTTATAGAATATGAATCATGTTGATACATTTAGCCGGGGCTGCCGATTGGAACGGAGGTTAAAAAGAAAAGTTTTCAGCACATCTGTACCCCCAATTAAAACAAAGTAGACAGAGATAATTTTAGGATTCTGCACTGCTCTGAATGTAAACAAATCCTTGTATATGCATTTATGTTCAACTGGTGGAATCTCCTCCTACTTCATTATGCAAGTGACTTATGTTAAACACACTTCAGCATAGTAAAACAGTTTACAATCACACAATCTCTGTTGGCTGTACATCACTTTTTGATGATTTAAATTAGAATTGGGCAGTGTACCAGATTTAAAGGCACACTGGTATGGATCCACATGATGCATTATGCAGTTTAATCAACTAAAAAGAACTTCAATCAAACGTATGGCCTGAATTTGAATCTATCCAGGGTGTTAACTTACACTATTTAGTCATGTATAACCAAAAATCTATCTATCAATCTGTCTATCTATCATAATTTTATATTATAATGATACTTAATTAGGGATTAACATGAGAGTAACAAATTAAATTAAATTAAATTAAAATTAATTAAATTAAATTAAATTAAATTAAATTAAATTATGACGCATTCTACTTAGAGGCACTTTCAGGAGGACTCAAAGACACCTTGCCAAAATAAAAGTAAGGCAACAACAAGAAAATAGTTGAATCTTTTGAACTAGTTGAACTTCTGATGAAAGAGCACAAATTATTAATAAATTATTTTGACCACTACTTTTTTGTTTTTTTTTCATATTCCACGTTCAGATATTTTAGTATTAAACATAACAAGAAATGTATAATTTTCTTGCCGTTTCTTATCGTAATAAAGATTTAATACATAACAGTTTTCCGTTTGCGTTGTATTCCTTCTGTCTCTCATCAGGCTGGGCGTATGCGTAGCAACAACAAATCTTCTCATCGCCATGGTAACTACATGTGGGTGAACCTTTGTCAGGTGCCAAGAGCTGGCTGTAAGAGAACATTGTTGGTTATGCGTGCGTGTGTTTGTGAGCAGGCGTGTGCACACTTGCACATGGTGCAAACGTGAGGCTTACAGGGATAAAAAGAGAACTGTGTGCTTAACTTTGAGACAAACTGCAAATCCCCCCTCGGTCTGTTACTCCTGCTGCTGCTCCTGCTGCCTCACTCATTCTTTCTTTTGCAGCTTCTCTCTCTCTGTCTTCCATTATCTCTCATACGGAAACCCCCCTGTTAGATACTTTACTCTTCCACTGAAATTACTCAAACCAAAGGCGTCGTTGGTTGCTGCTTGTTTCGGAGCACATTAGAGGCAACTACACGCCATCAGAACTATTACTGTAACAACAGTACACGATCTTGAAATCAGCAACACACTGTGCGGTATAGCCAGTGCTGTTTTAGGACAGACAGGCAGCTGTGCCAAGAGCCAAAAGCCTGACGATCAGTGGACGGACATGATGATATGATGATTACCGGCAGATGGGACACATACTCCTAAAGCTACTGTAACACTAGCTTAAGATGATATATGTAGACAAATGTGGATAATATGACTTCATATCAAATGTATGGTTTACCCATCGGGACAACTTGGCACACAGCCATGTCCCTGAGAGTCCCAGGGGCTCCTAAATCACAACCTGATATGCGGTCATTCTGTCACTACTTTACAATTTATTGTGGAAGTTTGGCAGTGGTGTAAAGTGATGAAATAAAAATACTTCAGCACAATACATAACCCCTTCTTACACCCAACTAACCTCTAACACTCATATAAGCCCTTCCTACCACCACAGTAATCACTTTTTACAACCTAGCTACCCCCTCTCACCACCATAGTAACTCCTCCCTACATCCTAGTAACCACCTCTTACAACAATAGCAACTATCTCTTTTATTATTAGTAGTAGTAGTAGCAGTAGTAGTATTACTATTTGTTTTTTTACTTTTAACATATCTGAAGGAAAATGAATACTTTTAATTCATTAATCTTGCAGAACCTCATTTATTACTCTTTACAAAATGAATTCTGAAATATTTGATTTTTTCAATATGCAGACTTGGTGATAGACAGAAGACTGAAAAATAAATCATTTAATTTTTACTGAAAATGAGATTGTGGTAGAAATCCCACGGTTGAGTTTGTGTGGTTTGAATCAGTTTCAGTTCTTCTTGTTTGTGATTGATGGACTGTAAATCAATGTGAAGTTGAAACTGAACTCTACATAATGGACTCTGGACGGTCCGACTCATTGAACGAGTCCTCCAAAGTTAAAATCAATGTTTGAAAACTGAAGATCTGCCCCATATTTATATTTAAAGACTCCTGAAGTGTTGGACAGGACCAGAGCAACACAAAGACTTCCAAAACTTGAGTATGAGAAGTATTTGTTTAATAACAGTTTATAACAGTCATCAATTATTACTTAATTCTTGATTATTGTACTTAATTATTACAGTAGACTGCTAGGCTACACAGGCATGATTACACTTTACTACCTTGTGGAACAATTCTGCAAACTGTGATACTGAAGCCAAATACAGCCTAATCATTTCCAATCTCCCTGATATTTCCAGTCATCAGTGACCTTATCAGGTTTTATCATGTAGTTTTATTTATTACATACCATCAATATAACTTTAGTGGAGCTATTTTATGTCTTTATCTCTTTTTTGGGGGGGCTTTATTGCACTTTATTGGACAAACTCAGCAAGTCGGTGTTGCAAATAATGGCGGATGATTTGACGAGTTAGTTGCCGCTCATGGGTAATATCTGCCCGTGTTTGCATACTGTCAGCGGAATATTCCTAACATAAAAATTGATAAACCCGCAGTTGTGCTGTGGTCCAGAGTTTACAGTATAATGCCACAATGTTATAAACTGGTTATAAAAATAGAAGCATTTATCTCTGCCATC
>OMNV01016931.1:13237-33014 GCA_900303265.1 Brotula barbata
CCCTTACTTTGATGTGTACTAATTGATTATAAGTCCCAACATGTCATCCAGAGGTCACTCTTCTGACCTGAGTGTGTGTGTGTGTGTGTGTGTGTGTGTGTGTGTGTGTGTGTGTGTGTGAGAGACACCGTAGAAAGAAGTCACGGTCCTGTCTTTACACGACACTCACTGAGGTTAAAGCATCAAAGGGCCGCTGAGGCGTGAGGAGCGCGTGCAGCAGGGTGGGGGTTGGGCCAAACTTCAAAGACAGCTACTGATTTTAAGGTTTCTATATGTTTACATGAATACATCTTCATTCTATTAAACTGTTACACTTCCTGGGCTCAGACGGCTATTTACTACGGAAACATTTGTGTGGTAACAGGTTGAAATTTGAACTATAACATTGGCATAATAATGACAACAGATACTTATTTACTGGCGCTGTGATGTCATCATTTGATTACCTTTTGTTAAAGTTTCCCAGTTTGGTTTTAGTCCAAAATATGCCTTATCCACTGAGATCCGTACTCCAACACAAGTTGCCCCAACGTGGGACCTGCCAGGCCGCTCAGGTGTGTGTCTGTGTGTGTATACATACATAGACACACACACACACACACACACCGAGTATACACGATCACTGACACTATGGGAAAATATTGAAAGGTGTGTCATTATCAATTTGTTATTTTGTGATTTATTTTTGTGTTTTCCTCACATTTCTCCTCCAGGTAACTCTAGTTCAGGTTCCTTTCAAGGAATAACAACAAATATTATTTGTTCAATTAATTCCAATATCGGAATGCAATAAAAATGGAGCCGTTCCTTGATTTGCACTGGTTACTTCATAGATCATTCAGAGACTATCTATGATTTTTCAATTACTGTGCAAAATGGTGGATCACAGGCACACCCACACACACACACACACACACACAGTCTGGAAGAGGAGATCAGCTGACATTCGGGACAACGCAGAGCCCTGAGGGTGCTGACCAATCAGCTCTTTCCCTCATTGTCTCCTAGAGAGATCAAGCGGTCAGACTCGGGACTATTTCAAGAACCATTCCTCACTGAAGATTACGGTCATTGCAACAAAGACTTCAAAAAGCAGCTATTCATCACCGCTGATGGCTCCTCATGTCTGACACGTTAAAGTTCTTCTTAGCAGACTCAGTCGTGACCTGTGGACGGTTTGGTGCTGATCAAAGCCTGTATGTTCTGTCAATGAGTCTTTGCTTTTAACATTTAAGATCTGAATGATGCGATATCAGCCATTTTTTGTTGTTTCTCCATTCATATACAAAACGGGGAAAAAATGTTGAAAAAAGGTGTTACTCTGCTATTAATGTTCAAATCAGTAAATACCTGACCAGACGGAGAAGCAAAATCAGCTGGATGCCCATTTTTTTTTAATTCCGCTCGTTATTTACATAGACTGAGGATTTAATGACCATCACGTTATCTGCAAGTGCTGACCTGAAATCGGTCTGTAACTTCCCTACATTCATGATGAGTTGCGCAGATGGTGGAGGTGCGTATGTAGACATTTTGGCGGTTCACAATTCGATGACCAACAGGCATGCTTTCTTTTCATACTTTGATGCCTTCTTCTGAAAGATGTGGCTTCATTTTGAACCTGTAGACACAATATGTGGTCAGCCACTGTTTTTCTCTCTTTTTATTTTAACTTACACGTCACTAAAATTAGTTGAAGTTGTCATGTGACACAGAACTGCCAGCAGCTTTTTCCTTGGAATCGCAGGAAACATTTTTGAAATATATATAGAGATGCTGATGTGAAAAATAAAAATTGACTAACAAAGAGAAGTCTATGGAAAATTGATGCTAAATTTAGATTTTTTTGGAAACAAGTCAAGGATGACGTTCAACAACCCACATTAACCAGTGACTACTATTCCGCTCATGCTGTCGTTAACTTTGAGTAGCCTATTGGTTCACGTCAGAGACACAGAGAGTGAGTGACAGATAGGGAGAGAGAGAGAGGATAGAAAAAGACATTTAGAGAGTGTAACACGTAGAAGGAAAGAAGGAAGGAGGTTTCAATAGTCCCACTGAGGCCACACGTGAACTATGAATGATGTATTCGTTGTAACAGCAATAAAATATGCATCACGTTACACGGTTTGCCATAGGATGCAAGGACAATATTGGTTCATTTAGAGCGAGATGATACGATTCAATGAACTGAAATGGATATAGTGACTATTTAGCCATAAATTCCGTCTGTGTGAAATAAATACCTGGATAGTGTGGTATACCTGGACATTTTTCTTGTAAGAGAAAATTTACTTTTTATTGATATAAAATAACAATTCTTGATTGTATGATCACATTTCTGCCTGTAATTGCAGTTAGGGTTAGTTCACGAAGGTTAATTGCTCACCATCACTGGGAGACAGAATTACACATACCTAAAAATAGCCACAAAGAAAGTGAGAACTACAGGAAACAAAAACAACCAAGTTTTAGATACAGACAGCAATGAGAGTCAGTGAAGCGGTACAATAAGACATACGTATATGCTGATACGGCCCTCATGGTGGTACAAAACAGCAGCGACCACATTACAAAGTCACCCTTCCTGAAGCCATAATTGTTTGTTACTGAGTGCCATGTTGCATCACTGACCACCGTCCCTCAGCAGCGGTTCGTCTAAATCCACGGGGGGAACCCTTCTCTGGCCGTCCAGATCACATTACACAGGGCCCCGGGCTGTGATGTGGCTTCAGATGTACAGCGTACAAACCACACGGCCCGGCTCGGCACAGGCCCTGTTCTGTGGTCAGTGCACTATGAAAGAAGACTTCAGAATGCCTTGTACATTCCCTAACCATATTCCCCCCATAGCAGTGAGCCAGCCACATGTTGCTCTCATTTAGTTTGGGGTTTTTAAAGGAGGGGGTGGGGATTAGAACAAAAAAAGCTTGACATCACACCAGATGAGCAGTGTGCTGGATGGAAGGATGCACACAGCACTTCATCGGCTTCCACTATAGAACACTTGGTTCTGGTATGTGTTGGGAAAAGCCGGTGGTTGTCCGGTCCACTCCAAGGAAAACTATTGTGGGTCAGAGTGCAGGGTGGTGAGCAGACGGCAGCTTTCATTACAGCAGACAAAAATACCCATATTGGTGAGGAGCCACGGTTTGTCATGTGACACATATTTGTCTCACTCAACTTTGGTGGAACTCAGATAGGAAGATTCTCACAAAATATTTACATAGCGAAATCTTTTCCTATATCACAAAGACACTTTTTCAGAACAATATTGCGACTGCAACTCAAAATGTGATTTGTGCATAAACAAAAAGCAAACTCCTTTCCCTCCCTATTCACTTTACATACATATGCTGTACATTGAATTATTCTATTCTGTAGTTTAACCACCAAAACATAGGATACTGTCAATACTGTTTCAAATATGTATATTTTGTTATTTTGTAGCCTCAGCTATATTGTATATATACTGTATATTTCAGGAATCAAATATAGGCTCCTTAAAGTCACCCAAAATCCTTTGAATCATCTTGAATGGTTTACCTAAATATGGACTCAATCACCAATTAATTTACCTGTGTTTAAGTACACAAATGCCCTTTTTCTTCTCACACTTGCTGATATGATTATAATGCATTAATACCTGTCAAATATAGCGTATAATCGAAAGTTGTAACTGTTTCGTGTGTGCTGTGATGTTATGATATGATATAAACTTCAGAGGCCGGTGTGTTTTTCTGTGCTCCTACGTCTGCTTGCATGTCTACTGACTGGTCAGCGTAACTTTGGCTGGGTGATAATGTTGAACAGGCCTGTGCTCAATGACTCATGCTGGATCAAGAAGCAGGGAGGCCACCAAACGAAACTCAATAAGAACCAAAACTTAGACTGAGAGCCACGTTTGAGGGAGGCAGAGATGGAAAAGTACAAAGACAAAAGTATGGAGAGTCCACGTCCAAAACAATGATGGCTGAACAACTGAGATCTTTTCAGTCATAAGAAATGGTGAGATGAACAGGCTCACAGTTACTGAGACGTATGAATAAAGGACAAGAGATGGACTGATACAGGATGGGAGGGATGGGTAATGGATTTGACATTGAAGATGTGTTAAGTCATTACAAAAGAAACTTTCCCATCATGCACATACACACACGGCCATCTTTTCATCCCCCTTCCTTTCTACACATCAATTAAATCTCCTTCCATGCTTGTTCTCCTACGATATTAGCACCCGACCTTCCCTCTCTTTCTCTATCCGAGTTTCTCTTTAATCTTCCGGGGATGTTCCCATTGATGGGCTTATTGATTTGATGTTACACCAGCTGCTTTTATCTCCGGGAACTCAAAGAGGTGTTGGAGAGGAGAGGCAGCGCTCCCCGGCACGGCTCTGTGATGTTCCAGGTTGATTTATTCAATGTATATATATTTTAAACAGCTACATTTATTGTATACGTAGGCAACAGTGACAACTGTTTCTTTTTTCACCAATAATGTTTTAATTGCATTGATTTTTGTGACGATTAAGAAAATGCAAGGCAAAGTTAGGAAAGGCTGAAACATAACATTTAAAGAATTGGTCAAAATCCAGTGGTACCTTCTATCACAATTAACCTTCGATTAAAGCGACATCAGGATACCGAGGATCTTGAATGACGTATGTCGGCTTGTCAGGTAACTAGGTCACGTGTTTGCCCAGAGTGACATCGTTTCAGCTATCCGTTGTTAGCTGTGAAATGCGAGAGATCATCTCAGCTCGGGAAATAACTTGCACTGTGTGGATTGAGGCATGGAGGATGTCAACAGTCCGTGTCCACTGGAGTCCACTGGAGTCCACTGTGTACTTGGGGAGAGCTCTGCTGAGCGAGGGCGCCTCTATGGAGCTGACCAAATCTGGTGTCTCTCCAAAACCCTGTAAGAGCCCGTGCATGTGTGTCCCACCACAGAGCTGCGTGCCCGGGCCTAGGAGGGCTCACTGGGCGCACAGAGAGACCGACGGTCCTCCAGAGCTCATTCGGTGTTCTCTCTTCTCTCTGCTGTGCGGGTGCTTACAATGCATGTACCGTACATACTACGTGTGTGTGTGTATCAAGCAAAGTGAGCGAGCCTCCCTCTCTCTCTCTCCTTGTGTGTCTGTTGTGGGTTTTGGGGGGGCTCGGCAGGCTTGTGGTCTATGCCTGCCAAGCTGAGGGATTGCTATTCTGCTATCGATCATCTGTACTAATAACATGGTGACTTGTCCATAGTGTGTAATTATCACCCCAAAATAAAGTGGCCTCTTCTACTTACGGGCCTCTGCCTTCACTTCAGCTTTTGTCATTTGCTGAAGAATTATCTCTGTATATTCAACAAATGCAACATTAAAAAGTGTTGGACCCTCAATGGTGGCACAGCCAGCCGTGTCATATTCGGACCAAATACAGCCAGGCAGAGGAATCACGTGGTGAAGCGTCTAAAGACCACAAGGTCCTGCAGAAAGAGCGGCAAGTTGGGCTGAGTCACAGCAGTTCACACTTCACCTCCTTACACTCTGACCTGCTACAATAGTACCAACACAAAGAGCAAAATTTACTGGTAAACAAGGTATGGTTGCTCAAGTCAGCAAGTAAATGATATGCAAGTTTCCAGAATTTTAACAAAAACCCACTGCCGTTTCCTGCTAATTGAACCCAGCAATGTGTCAGGTGAAGGGGATTTAACTTTCTATTTCCCTCTAAGTCACTGTCTTCAATCTTCATATCCATTTCTGCTTCCCTGCCAGCCTTCACTCATCTATTGTCCATAAATCCATCCCATCTTATTTCCATGCCCTCATCCCCACATTCATCTGTCCATCCCTCCATCACTCTCATCCATCCACCCCATCTATAAAAACGGTTGATGTTTGTGTCTGCGGTCGGATGAATTGTTTAGTCCTGATTTGTAATGTAAATATGTGGTGCTGCATATGAGAGCACTGCTCCCTGGAGGGCCCCCCTGGATGTATACACACATACACACACACATACACACACACACACACAACCAGTGTGTATTCAGAGAACAACTGGCAGCTGTCTTGACTTCAGTTACTCCTACGAAGCCATAATTGTTCCCGGCCCTTACGCTCTCATTCTCTCCCAGCGATGGTCCACTCAAGCCAAGTGTCTAACCATCAGCAGCCCTTATGGCTCACTACGCCTCCAAGCTCCAACCAACCTCAGATGGAGCAGATAGCGTCTGCACGAGAGCTGCAAGATGACCCACTCACCAGTTATTAAATAATCAATATTCAAACCATTAATCATTAGCTTTTCAGTGACTGCACAGCTTTAGCCTGGTCTTAGAGGTTGTATGCGAACAGAAAGGACAAGAACATGAAAACATCTTTAGGAAATACCTTTAAATTACCTTAACAAGTAAAAAATTCTGGAGGGTTTTATAATGACCAAAATCAGTTAAAAATAAATTAAGTCTACCCACGAACACAAATAAAATAAACTCACAAGACACTTTTACCCGCAGAACTGAAGCAGCCTCTTGGATGAGAGGCGAAACGTCTTCAAGTATCTTCTATCAAGTCCAGTTGCACTCAATTCAACCCTTCTTGGGCAACCATGATCTGGGTGAATGACAACCTTGACAGATCATTCTTACCCTCTTTCAAATGGTGATTATTATTTATATCATTATATTTTTGTTTTTTCCAAATAACAATACATTTAAAAATGAAAATACTTAGGGTTTGAGCATAAAAATTTGAATTTTGAAGGTATTTCATAGAATAATTTGGAAAACCCATAATGCAATTGTGATCCTATTGTGGATTATTTCTTTAAGCGTGTACGCATGTGTTTACACATTTTGTCAGGGCACAGGACTGCAGCCTCCCACTGCCTCTTAAATGAAGATGATGAATTACCTCCTTTGTTTTCTGTCTTTCTTTTGTCTGTATTCCAAAATTCAAATTTCTGACATAAAGAGCAGTTTGTAAATTTAGTCTTGAAGCACACCTTGAACATCCCCTTCAGCAAATAACCACATATATCTACTGCCAGGGCGTAACGCCTTGTTTCAGATATGGCAATCTTGTCTACTGACCTGGTAGACACATCTATCGGGGGATAGACGGATGATGGATGGATGGATGACCATCATCCATCCATCCTTCCATCCATCATCCATGCAGACATTATTGCTAGATTTGAATTGGATGTACAAAGCCTCCACAGACGGGTTTCAGCGCTAATTAGGACTCTTAGGATTAAGAGATTGATGTTTCCCAGAATGCATCCTTTAAAAGTGAAGTGAATGAAGAAATGACCAAACCTCTACAGACTGACAAATAAAAAGTCATTGTGTACTTGCTGTTCATTCTTGATTCAATGACATATAAACATGACACGCTCCCTTTTCTTTGTTTGAATCCTCATGTGTCTCTACAATTTCTTTTCTCTCGCTTCCTATCTCACCCGCTCTCTCATCTCACTCTCTCCCTGACTTGTGTCATCTCAGGCCAACAGGAACATGGTGGGAAACCAGAAAGACCAAGCCGAGTCCCAGGCCAAACCGAGGATCACTGCTTCCATCACAGACTCTGTTTTCTTTCTTCCCCCACACTATCGTATCTGACGCTGTTGTGGTAGGACATGCAACATGGTTTCCAGTTCCAGCGGCGTGGGTTCAATTCCAACCTGTGTGCCATTTGATTTGCCCTGTCCTTCCTGTAGGTCTCTCTGCTGTACCCATCATGATTTAAACAAAACAGCAGACGATGCCAAAACCCCCAAAACAAATGGATTCCAGCTTGTTGACTTGCTCCTTCGGTCGTGCCAGTCCCTTGAGGAAATGATGCATCCTAAGTAAGAGAAAATAATCCTGCATTCCTATTCCTCACACCTATTGTTCAAATTAAATCTACAAGCAATGCAGTCTGTAAATTCTTTCCCATTCTGTGTCAAACAATGTTTTTGTAGACACAAACTTCACTCCATTTACAGCCGTAAGATCAAAAATGAGACAAGTGAAGCGATGAAATTTTCTATCAACCCAACAACACTTCACTGAGGGAGGAGCAGCGTGCATGCGTGTGTGTGTGTGTGTGTGTGTGTGTGTGTGTGTGTGTGTGTTTGAGTTTAGGTGACAATGAGACTCGAGGCCTTTATTTTCCATGGTAAACCACAACAGACTTAACCTCGTCTAACTGTACACAGCAAACACTGACACACACCCCCACAAAACGTACACTTTTGCACTGGTAATATATACCAACATACAATATGCACCGCATTGTAAGAAAGATAAAGTAATTACAATATCCAGATTATTATTTATTATTGGCATTTTAAAAGGCCTATGTATTGATGGAAACAGAATGTGCATTATTTGGGTAAAATAAAGAGAAAGGAGAGAAAGAAGGGTGCTTCATTGATCTCCGTAGGGAAATTTATTCACTGCAGTCTTACCCATCCTCACTGAGGAGCAGTGGGCAGCCAACACATGCTCATGTAAACACACACACACACACACACACACACACACACACACACACACACACACACACACACACAACAGCTCCCGTGGACCAACTCCAGATCTTCCCCCTGGTGCCTTGGTCAGGAGTGATTAACCTAACTTACGTGTTTTAGTGGGTGGGGAAACCAGAGCACCCGGAGGAAACCCACACAGACACGGGGAGAACATGGAAACTCCACACATAAAGGAGAGGAGGTTGACCCAGGGATTCAAACCCACGACCTTCTTGCTGTGAGGCAACAGTGCTAACCACCACGCCATAGTGCCTCCAATTAAAAATCAAATTAAAGTAGTGAGTTTTAAATTGGATGATTCTCCACAAAAAAACAAGAGAAAAAAATATCCTCCCATGGGAACAGGGTTTTGAGCCAAACAAACATATTTTTCTTGGTGCTGTAGCTCGCACTCCGTGTCCCGTTATCTGATGGACTGTTAATTAGAAGCAGTATTGTTAAACTGCTTTGGATGGATGCGACTCTGCAGGGGGATGAAGTTGTTTGTGACACAGTGTGAGTTATGGTTCTCTTTAATTACTGACATTAGGACCACAGACTTATTTTAACGATGGTGTGAACGGATGTAAGACAGTACTAGAGATGGGGGGAGGGGCTGTGTGGATCCTCTGGGGTCCTTACAATGGGCTGACTGTGCCTGTGCCTGCTGTAAATCTGCTGCTGTGTGAAAAGGAGATGCAGCCAGGGCATCATAAATGCGTCAGTGATGGAGTCTGTCTGACTCGTCAGGAACATCCAGAGAGAAGATAAAAACATCAGCGCCGCCGTTTCCACACCACAACAACAACGTTATGATGATGCATTTTTGAATACACATCGGATCAAAACACATTCCAATTCCAAGTCACATTTTGCATTTTCCAAAACAACGTACATATGAGAATTGCAACAACACAAACAAGGATGTATTCAGTAGAACGACGACAGTAAGAGCCACAGAGCTCACGTTCTGGTCCAAGAGACCCAGGTGCTTCGAGGCAGTGCAAGGAGGCAAGGCAAGGAGCACATATATGCAGAGGGTTTTTCTTTTGTTGGTTTTTTTTGATACACTTTTACTACATCAATACAGTTCATCAGCTGGGTCTTAAGCCTTTTCTTAAAGATGTAGAGGGATTGTGGGGATCGAATGGAGTTTGGTAACTTGTTCCACCACTGAGGAACCACAGAGGAGAAGAGTCTAGTTAGTGATTTAGGGCCCTGGTGTGCTTGCAGCACCAGGCGTCGCTCCTTGGCAGAGCGAAGTGGGCGGGACGGAGCATAGACCTGAATGAGGGAATTCAGGTAGGTGGGAGCAGTTTGGTTGCTGCTTTGTAATCACATCACTGTTTATCATCACACTGACATTTAGGGCCACAGTCATGAGTGAATTGCGGCTATTTTTTAGGTGAAGGGGCGGCACTCCACATTTTGTGCCTGCCAGATTGACAGATGCTGAGCACTGGAAACTACATGTTTGGGTTAAACCATTATGTATTTTGGTTGCTCCTTAAAAATGGGAGGAAGAAATTCAAGGGATTTGTTCAAATACACGGCAGAACTCATTTATCATTGGGGAAGGAGAGGAAACTTTGACTGAGAGAAGCAGTTTGATCACGCGGCGAGAAAGACAGTGGAAGATCAGAACAGATAACTGAAGCTTTTATCATGACAGATAACAGTAAAGACATGATGATAGCAGCAACATTAGGTTACGCTGAATACTCAAATATACTATTCACACATCTTTCCTTACTCTACCTCTCATTACTTAGTTTGCAGGTATTTCACAGCTCAATACAACCCTGAATTAATTGGTTTGTCCCAAAGTTTATCACGTGAATTTTTATGTTTAATTAAAGCACCATCAAAAAGATCCCAGATTTATCTTTCTAACTTCCACAAAGTCCACGGTTGTCTCACTTTTTTGTTGATCTGTTCAGGGATGAGTGATATCTAATTTGTATTTTAGAGGGAAGACCTGTGAGCTCCCATAGCTGTTCGTTATAAAGGCAGCTGTGCACACTGACATAATCAGTGCTGGTAAATATCCTGCAAAACTGAAGATTGAAGTGACATAGAATTGAACATCTATGGCAGTGACCTGCGGTGGGTTATTGAATTTTGCCCCTAATTTGTCTAATTTGCCTTTCAGGGTTTCAGGAGGTTGTACGAGGAGCTGTTGCTGTCCACATACAACACAGCAGTGCAGCCCAATATTTTTCCTCTTAAGGTATGTAATTATCTTGTTTTGTAATTACTGCCAAATGGTTCCATGGGGTGGCTTCGGCACAGAACACAAGCAAGCATCTTGACAACAAAAACGCCATCATTAGGAATAAATCCCTGGCACTGGCATATCACACCATACATGGTGTCAGCGAATGAGGGGACAGGACACCGAAAACAGAGACTGTGCCTCAAAAAGGTCGACATCTTCTCACTTCAGTGTCTGTCTCTAAAATCCTCTGTCGTCAACATCAATTCGCTGGTTAGCTAAAACAACAAACATTGTAGCTCTGGACATGACAGGAGGTAGGCACACATTAACAACTTTGTGCTGCAAATTAGCTAGGCTCTGACCTCTGACATCAGAATGTTTTTCAAATCCTTTTCTTTTCAATTAGAAGGACAACACAGTAGAAGGAAACACTTGACAGCTACAAAAAGACTCATTGCAGCCACTACATCGGTCTTTGTTTTATAAAAATATATACAATATGAATAATTATATAGCACAAAACAATATGCCACAAAACCAAAAGAGATCTTGATCATACTGTGATATCGTTTTTGTCACATACCACCCACCGCTGACACAGTATAAATGATTTAGTTCCCATTCCCAAACTTTTCATGAGCTGGAAATAAGCCAGGCTGCTTTTCACGCTGTACTTTCCCAAACTTTCCAGCAACCCTGAGGGACGCTACAAGTTCACATTATGAACAAAGGAAACTGTGAGATGAATATACAGCACAGCTCACATTAGTCATATATGTTTTTGAAGACTGAATTTTTGGATTGAAGTTAGTCACTGTCTATATTTAACACACTTTCATCTCAAAGGCTTTTTTACGAGAGAATTATTCAGCATTTTAAATTTTGTCAAGATGTGAAAACCTCTGCAACGGCACTTTGGCCATCGTGGGACTTATACAGCGGCAACATCATTGGGATTAAAGAGGGAATTTACAGTAAACATGACAGAAAGATGCAAACATTTGAATCAAGTGGATAAAGTCAGGGCAACTTGTTTTTGTGCAGCTGTGGTGGCGGTTTACACCGACTGCTGCGTCACTCAAATTTCAATTAAAGGGACAATATTGGCTGAGGCAGGAAGCTTGTCAAAGACGCACACACACGGTAAAAAAGTGGCCAATTTTTCAGATTCTCTCTGTGGTCGACCTGCTGCCCAATCTGGTTTGTTCAATACTTCCTGCTGCTGAAAGTACAAACGGTGTTTTGAGATTTGAATTGGTGCTGGATTTGTGTAGCTTTCCTTGAGTGCGGTTGTGAAACAGTTAAAGATGTTTGTATGATATCAAGAGTCTGTGGTTTGTTTGTACCAGGTGCACATCGTGGTTACCATCTTCTCTTTGTTTACTGCTAACTCCCTTCCGCTCCCCAAAACGCACATCTTTGTCTTCGCCTCTTTTTCTCGCAGTCCTTCCAAGTTTCTACCTTTCTTGATTTCTCTCTTTCACAGACATATTGCCAGCTTTCTCCCTCCGATCACCTGAGTCTTCAGCATTTCAGATGGCGTGTTACTTTTGTTCTTGACTTCCTGCCCTCCCACCTCTTTCCTTTCATCTGTCCTTGGTGTGCACACAGTGCTCACCACATACATGTCCTGTACCGTTAACATGTGCGACGCCCCCACACCTACACGCTTATACACAAACACAGTTGCTCTAGTTTTTGTTTGGCCCTGAAAATGCTCAAGCACAAACTGAATTACCACAATAAGACACACAAGCACACACAAATTGCCTCATCACCCTATTTTGCAATGTCGCACCTGAATGTGACATTAAAGCACATTCGCCTCCCATTTCCTCTTCCCTCAAATCTCCTTTGATTCATCCCTCTCGTCGCCATCAATTCTGCAATCCTCTATCATTCTATTATTGGGAGCAAAACCCAAATTCCTCTTTGGGAAAATATATATGTAGTCTGTTTGTGTGAGTAGTCTATCTCCTGACATTTCTCTCTCTTGACCTTCCATGACCTTAAGGGGAAGATGGCTGCATAAACTTGCGTCTTTCCCTGGTCAATAAAAAGGAGAAACAATAGTAGGAAACCAATTTGAGGGATGACCGAGTCAGCCTGTACATGATCTGAAATTTCCTTTGGAATTAATAAAGTATCCATCTATGTAGAAAGTAAAACAATGTCATCGTCTCAGGGCAATCTGCTTGTCGGAGTCACGAGTTTTCTTCTCTCTACGTGCTGCACGCTGTGTATGCGTGTTAGTGTGTCAAAGAGGAAGGGGGAGGTGAAGATGTGCGTGTATGAGTGTGTGTCTTTGTGTTAGTACAGTACCAGTGGTGTGTATATGTGTATGTGATTGTTTACCGTATGTATGTGACTGTCGAAGAAGGAAAATTTCTTCCTTCTCTAAACAGATGAATATCATATGAAAGCGGATTAGACCACTATTTCTGTGTGTGCGTGTGTGTGCGTGTGCGTGTGTATGGGTGTGGGGGTGTGTGTGTGTGTGTGTGTGTGTGTGTGTGTGTGTGAGTGTGCTGGGTTGCTTCATGCGGCTGTGGAGGCTCCAGCTGGTCTGGGCTAAGCCGTGGGCACAGGGTGGAGAGGGGCGAACGGGTTTAGGCTTCATTTTCAACACTATTTTAATCAAGACTATTAAAGCTATTCCATATGACAAAGGTTTGGCAGCATAGTATGGATATGGGGAGGCCTGCACGGTGGAGGGAACAATTATAGACAATAGTAACTGTATTAGTCAAGAAAATGACAACGTCAATACAAAATAAAATATATTTATTTCCAATGCAAAAATCAATGCAAGTGATCCTCTGTTGGTTTCAATGCGTCGTCATGTAAATCACTCATTTACCATTACAACACCTCTAACGCAACAAGGACAATAATAGTAATAATATCTCAATCTTGCATTGGATATGACCCAATTTATTGGCTCCCAAAACACCCGAGTAAATAGAGTTTTCTTGTCATATGATTTTGATTACCTTTGTCTTCTTATTTCAACAGCTTGATGGGAGCTGCAAACTAATTATATGGAGATAATAACACCATTCTACATAATGTCTGTGCCACCATCTTTAAGTTGGTCTTTGTCTGCATATGACGAGGACCCCATGTAGTACCCCGACTCCAAGGTTTAGAAACACTATCATGTTATTACCCTGTTGCTAAGGAACACCACTTTAACAGTAATTATTTGCTATTGTCATTACATGCAGCTTTATAAATAATGGATTATTTCTGGAAATTGCAATATGTTTCTTCATATATGTATTTTTGGAGTTGTACTGACACGCTTTATATTGCATTAATCTTTCATATTACTTGCTATGATTAGAGTACACCACAATGTAAGACAAAATAGAACAGACTTTGAGAAAGAGGACAGCATCACAGATCACAGCGGCATATCAGTGTCCATGTGATCCCTGCTGATAAATGATAATTTAACAGAGAAATGTCTACAAAACAAGCAAGCACATTACGATCTCAAGCTGACGATTAGTTCAAACTCCTCCATAAGTGAACTGAGAAATGAGCGTTGCTATAGTGATGAGGCAAACAGCGTCCAGTGTCAGAAGGATGAAGACAAAGTTACACAAAAACAGGCTGAGGCAACAACAGGACTGTAACACCGAGGGAAGTTCCCACATACTCAACAACACACACACACACTCTTCCGTGTCTAGGGAGCGGGTCGTAAATTTTCTTACAGGCAAAGATGAAAGAGAAAACAGAGCACATGGAAACTTATCATGTGTGATCACACGCATGCGTGCACGCAGGGTTTGTGTGTACTGGACATGAACACACACAGACATGTGCTCAATGTAGCTGTGTGTGCAGTCTTGTAAATAATACATCAATCATTTCATCAGTGTGGCATTTGTCTTCAGACAGTAATACGTACAGTGTCATGTTTGATCACTTAGATGACAGTACATACTCTAATGTCAGTGAGTTAAGCACACATAAACACATAGTATCAACTCCCTTTTATATCACCTGGAGTTCTACAAATCTGAGCGTAAACCACTCGAGAAATAGAAAAATGGCTATGTCTTCCACTGACATCACGGTTTGACAATGTAAACATATGCTCAGTGGTTTGTTTGGCAATAAGTGAGGAAAATGTTGATTTCAAGTTGGAATATTTCAGAGAATACAGCTTGATTTGACAATGACTTCTTATAATGTGGGATTACAGAATAATTAACTGGAGTTGACAATTGTAATTTTGATTAGAAATAACTGTGAACCTATAAAGTTTATGTTGCAATATCGCACACATATGCAGGGGACATAATATTTCATGTGTGGGTCATGTGGGTCCACAACACTGGATGCATTTCTACAGAATTCCACCTAAAATCCCACCCATCTTGTGTAATACGGACATTTGTATGTTACATGTGCACACACATGCAAGTACACGAGACAAATAGTTAATAATATAAATCAAACCAACCACACTTCCTCTGCCAAAACCTGTCTTTTACCCCCGTAATGTCTCCACCATCCCGCCATCTTTCCCCAGCGGAAAGGAATAAGTGGATGAATAATTACAGGTATAAACACCCCTGGGCTATCAGACAAGGTTTCTCATCTGATTTACTTTGAAACATTTCTGCCTCTTGAAAGTCTTCTCAGCTCTTTCTCTTCAGGTGCCTCTATGGTCGGCCACTTCAAAGCCATGAGTCCGATGAGGCCGACTCTCGTATGGTCATTTGGATTTTAATCGGCCGCTTCCTCTTCCAACCTCCCTTTAATGCTCTTTGCCTATATTTCCTATTTTCTGCCTCTCTCTTGTAATTCTTCAAACTTTACACTCTCTTGCGCTCTAGTCTTTTTTAATGTAATTCAGGGATACTAAAATGTGTCCTACTTCCTAATCACTGTCATATTATTATTCTATAATCTACAAACTTAAATAACTATCAATGCTAATGGAAATTCTTGTCTCAGCATCAATTTATTTCTTAGTCTCTGAGTTTTTCTATTATACTGTGGTCCATTATTTATTCTGTTATCAAAACATAACCCAAATAATGACAGAAGCTCCTTAAACACTGCCTTATGTCAACTCACAACCTAGGAGTTTCAACTCCGTAGCAGCTCACTTTTCCGTGCTTGGCTCAGAGCACATACAGGATTCCCACCTCAGCCAATAATCCTGCACTTCACACAACAATAATCTCACTCTAACACATTGGAATAGATGGCCGTAAAGCCCATTTAAGCCTGCTCAAACGTCTAACATTAGTTATTAGTCTTTTTACAGGTTTTGGTGTATTACTTGTATCTTCCATACACTGAATAATTTCCCCAAGTTTGACTCATATCATGGGATCAATCCCATTGAAGAGCAGATTTGCTGAAGTCTGAAACACTGATGTTTGTGTGGGGATGTGAACATCAGTCTTTTCTTTTTGGCCTGTTAAATCCAAGCAGCTGGGTTCCTACTGAGCCCAGTCAGAGGCAGGGAGGCCCCAGAGCTGCCTCACTCCACACCCTGGCTCTGTATGAGGGGAGGGCTTGAGGGGGGCCTTAGCCCATGTTGTGCCATTGTTTACCGGGGGACTAGGGGTAGGTTGAACAACCCGCTGCCCCTGTCAACACTGCACACACAATGGGCAACAAGGAAATGGAAAGAACCTTACATACCCAGACATACATACCCACAGGCCACTCCCTAAATCTTGGACGAGCAAACTCATCACATTCAGGATATAAGGAGGTGGTGAAGAGGGGTACTGGTAGCAACAGTGACTAACTTCTGAACTCTTAACCTACATCAACGGTGTCCAAACAAGAACTCTCTCCGCTTCCTTCCTGTCAATTTTCAATTTCAGTTTGTGAAATGAAATGTCAAATGTGCAGGAAATTTCCCCAAAAGACGAGCTGGTTGTGAGGCTCTATCCACAGTAAATTCCAGTGACTAAGTTAACGTGCATCTTAAAATCAAAATTTTACTGTGGTTCCAGTCAGACCATACAGGTACTGAGAGCGGGAAAGTCTTGGAGAGATGCACGTCTTCACAGCGTGTGGATGTCTTCATGTGACCACAGCTTTCACAGACTCTGACTATGGGCTCAAACTCTTCAGTGCATTCACCGAACACACAACATCACATTCATGATGACCTGATTTGTCATTTTCATATTTTCACACTTTACTGGAAGATAAAAAGCTTTTCTAATTGCAAATAATAATTACAAAAAAATCTCCCTGTTATATAGATTACAAGGTGTAAATAATTCGATCTCTCTGTTCAAGCTCAGGGGCTAAGGGAGCTGAAAAAAAAATCTTAAATAATACATTGTTTTATAACAATTATCTATTCCTAGAAGTTCCGGCCTGGCGACGCAGTGGGAAGGTAAACTTCTTTGTAGGGTGGAGTGACGAGTGCGGCGTGATTGTGTGTATCTGTGTGTACGTATGTTTGTGTCTTTGTGACCTCAACGGTCAAATAAAACAAATCCCACTAACTTTCACTAGAGTAGGGGGAGGGTTTATTAACTTATTCTCTTTCTTTGGCGTGTTTTAGCACAGTTATAAGCAGGGACATAATGGAGTATAAAAACACACAAAACACGCGAACAATCGCTGCATGAACTGGGCGCGTCAGGTGGAGGCCCCTGTAGCCTTTACACCACACTCCTGTCCTCTCTTTGCTAACTTTTATCAAGCTCCATCAGTGGGTCACTAGAGCGCTCATTCTCCATCTCCAACTGCGACACACAGTCGAGATTTAGTCTTGGATGACCACAACAAGCGTGTTATAGCCAGGCAAATCAAAAGAAGCATAAAATTCTCTTGAGGAGTAGGAAAATTAAAAGAAAGAGCTGCAAAGAAAAGAGCAATGGAATGACAGATGGATGCGGAGGACGGTTTTTAGCCACAGTCAAACCTCTGCTGAGGTTTGACTCCTTGAGAAGACAAAAGATGCTCGTCTCTGGTGCTGATCCCTTCAACAACACTGTCTGCTGGTAATCCACAGCTTTAATCACACAGCCTGAGAGGGTTTAACACACACCACATCCACACACTCCATAGAGCAAACACCAGCACACAAAACACACCATGAACCCAAGATACAGAGACGAGCCCAAGGCAACAGACAGAGATCAAATATACGAAGACACACAAACGAAGCGTACTGAAGCCGCATGACCAACAGCAACCACACACACAGATTCATGCACAGCATATGGCTAAATCTTCAGGATAAAGCTTCATCCAACGAGCTCAGGGGCTTCAGTATCCCTATCTCTGACTGCCATAAATCCTCTTTGACCATTTTGTCCTGAATATAAGCTGATAACAAGAGTGACATTTATTTGCATGTCCCACAAAATGCTCTAATGGGAGTATTATCAAGTTATGGATAAGGGTAAGAAGCTTTGCACCAGCCTCACAAGTGATCAGGTCCTTTGTAATACATGAGATTAGAAGAATTAGCAATTACAAATCCTTTGTATGAAACACATCTAAAGAGCTGCTAACATTAATCGCAGAAAAAGAAAAGGACATGATTGAATAGTCAGGAGGGAGAAGAATGTCCCCAGTTGAACAATCTGGTTACAACATTGATTTGTTTTTGGTTTTATTCTGCGAAATGCAAATCAAACCCCCGATGTTTTTTTTTACGAGTACATTCACACAAGGTCCAGACAAAGGACGCAGAAGAGGCAGACATCTTTACATGAGCCTGACATGAGCAGCACAAATACATAAGGAAATATCATCTCCCTTTGAAGATTAAAACAAAGAAAAATAAACCCAGAGGAACACGGAGAGAACAGATTAGGCTTCTACAGAGAGATAAACCAAGTTTACCCAAGGGAGCGCAGGGAAAAATACACACAAATATTACAATTAACATCTGTCTTTGAGTCAGCCAGCTACTGCTCTCACAATGAGTCCAACGGCTTACAAGAAAACACAAGGTGTTGAGGTTGGGCCTCATGCTCAGTTTACAGTTAATGACATGAAAATAAGTCCGTCTCATCCATCACCACTGTTTTTAACAATTAGACATCATAATTCTGTCAATTTGATGTGGTTTGTGGTACCAAGCAGTAATTGTGCAAAAAGTTTCGCCGTCACTTTAAGATGCCATGACACATTGCACCGTGATGTGTTTGATTTTGGTTGTTATGAATTTTGCTTGAGGTCAATTGCTTATTCGCATAACGTATAAAAGACTAAGCAGTAAGAAAATAGAGTTCCCGAAGTAAAAGTTGTCTCTACTGCTTCCAGTTTGCAAAACTGGTGTTTCTGTTGGCCTTATCTAGCCAGATTAGGTGCCATCCTCACACTTGCAGCTTTGCTGACTCGGTGTCATTTTCATTGATTTGTGTTTTTTATTGGAGTTAACAATTGCACTTGACTAATTGTGAGAACAATAATCATTTTTGACAACAATTAGATAAATGAAGTCTCTATGTATTCTATAGGAGACAAAAAAAATGATGACTGGCTCAGACAAAATAGACAGAATACTCAAGCTCGGCTGAAATATCTGATCACAACCAGAAACGAAGTCATCAATCACAGCAGGAGAGAGAACAGCAAGAAGAAAAAATGGAATGTGGTGTCACGCATATACACACACAGATGTCGCACAGACAGACCTGAGACACGGTCTCACACACGCACACACGCACAGAAAGGTGAGACATAAACACACAGACATGCAGTTGATGCAACACTTGTACACACACAGACAGAGATGTTACACAGACGTAACATGCATCGCCATACAAACAGCACAACATGAAGGAAACATCAAACATGCCTTTTTAAGTCGATCTCTTAGACCTGCAGTTTTTCAATCCGTAATCATTGACCCCCCCGCCCCCGTCGCCCCGCTCCCTAAACCACTATCCTCTGCTCTTTCAAGTGGCAGGTAGATGGGGCCCGGTGCGCTGCTACCGCCTTGCTACCAGAGGGCTAATTACAAGGGAAGCAGCAACAAGTGAGCATTGTGTGGAGTCTGGAAGACACACAGGGAAAGAAAGTGCTCTTTATCCTCCCC
>OMNV01016934.1:0-10798 GCA_900303265.1 Brotula barbata
CTGAAATAAAGTGTTTTTGTAAAAATAAAAAAAGATCTCTCTCTCTCTCTCTCTCTCTCTCTCTGCTCCTCTCTCTCTCTCCTCTCTCTCTCTGTGTCTCTCTCTCTCTCTTTCTCTCTCTCTCCCCCCCTCTCTCTCTCCCCCTCTCTCTCTCTCCCCCTCTCTCTCTCTCTCTCCCCTCTCTCTCTCTCTGTGGAATGTATTTCCCTGTTTTGTAGGCGTGAGAAATCCGCCTCCGTGTGTGTGTAACCTATGTGTGTGCGCGCGCGCGTTTTGAAGCCTCAGAGGTGACATTCCTCCGTGTCAGAGCAACAGCCTCAAGTTTAAGATAACACGGCCACGGTGATCTAAGGGTGGGAATCGATTCCCCCCGGTGGCTGGTGAGGACCCGGGGTCAGAGCTGATGGTTTTACCTTCCACACGCAAACCTTAATGCGAAAACAGACCAATGCTCCCATAATCACCCCTTAACAGACCCTTAGTGTCCCTTTATCTTTGTCATCTCCGTCTGATTGATATCGCTGTCATGAGATGTTATTTTCAGGGGGAATGCTTGGAAATATTACTCGACAGGTCGATTTATGGGCTGTATTACTTGTCTGCAGGCCTCTTATTAACCCCTTAAATCCCGGCCAATTGACTTTGGATTATGTTAAAGTTAAACAGTTGAGTGTTGAAGGGATTTTCTACAAATTTAACAGACCTTTTCACATTAATAACCCATTATTACCTGCAAAAAGACCCGTTGAAAAAAAACCCAACTAAAATTAATTACAGAAACGCCTTTTTCATCATTAATTCCCCTTGAGATTCCCTTTATTCTGAATGTGTTGTGTATCGTTCCATACAGATTCTTTAGAATTCTTCCTGATATATTTGAAATTTTGAAACATTCGCTAGATTTTCTATTTTTAGAATTTAGGAAAATGGACCCACTGGTGATGACATCAGAGTTTAAGAGCCAAAACGTTCGAATTGTTGTGTTTCTATGTGGTTCCTGTCAGGCTGCAGTTCCATGAAACTTCTGTCAATGGGAGAATCGCCTCAAAAAAATAAAACATTTTCAACATCATTTGTAATGAAATGAATGTTGAAATGTTGTTTTAATTCAACAGTTTCATGGAAAGTTCCTCCACTTTTCGTCATTATCATCATCCTCATCATGCCTGCACGTGTATCGTTTTGTTGGCGTGAGGAGTATTACAGTTCTTTTCCGTCACCAGCGTTGGTATATGTGTTTTCACGGTCGATCCATTTTGCGTTATGACCCATGTCCACCCCTTTTATCTGTCAAAGCCCTTTGGGTAGCTGCTCCGGCACCTGCAGACGACTCTCATTCTGACCTGTGGACATCTGGGAATATCACGCATGCCTCCCTTTGCTCCACGCTCGCTCTCTTCAAGAGGACCACCAGCTAATTATGGCTTTCCCAGATCCCTGAGCTCAAAGAATCACTCGAGTATAAGCTGATGTTTACTTTTGGCCCCTTCACTGCAGTTCAGTTGACTAAGGATTCTGCAACAACCAATGAAAATAAACTCTCTATCCAGCGGGCCTTAGGCTCCCAGATTATGGGAAATGAGTTTGTTTCAAAAAATGTTAGGTATTTAAAACAATTTTTGTGCGTTCAGTCGCCACCTTCTACCCACTTAGTTATTCAGTGTATTGTTTTTAGAGTTCTAATGAATATCCAGACGGTTCAGAAGTAAGAAATATGCTTTGATTTTATTTTATTTACAACACTCAAAATGCATAGACACCAGATCCATTCAGCATTCTGCGATATCCCAAAATAAATAAACTTTATTTGAGAGGGGAAAAGGAATTTTCAACCTGCGTAGAAAAATAAATACAATACTTCATTTGCGGTCAAACGTCATCACAGGGAATGTGGACCGAAGCGTCCTCTCTCTCGCATTTCAAGACGGAGAGGTTCCTCAGAGTTCAGGCGTTTTGGTTTTACAACATTCATAGTCGCAGTGGTCGTTCTTCATATCTGTCCTTTACTTTAAGTGCTCCCTCGCAACTGTTATTGTCCATGTGGAGGGAAATACAGAAAGCCCGCTCCCCTTTGAGGCCCGAAGCACAGCGTCTGGACCCGGGGGACAAAAGCTGTAAGACCAGCATGAGTCCATCACACAGGGGCAGAAGGATCCACACCCACGGATATTCAGTCTGCATCATCTATGGATGAAATATGAACCTGATGAGGATACAAACTCAGTCATTTGGTGTGTGCATAAACAGGGCCAAAGTGTACACAAACAGTACGTAGACTGTGGCTACAGGGTATCGTTTAAAAAAAAAAGGAAAAAAAGAGAAAAGGCAAATCTGTTACATGTTTGAAAACAGTGTGCTGCTTCGTCTATATTCAGTAGTTACAACTGGGCTGGATTTACTGTATCTATGTAGTTTATGGGCTGTTTCACAAACAATGTGGCTTTTGTGGTCCTACCCAGGATTACACCCACTTTCCTAATAAATGAACCGGAGTGAATTAATGGCAGTGTGGTTTGGGTGTGGATACAATACAAATCTTACAGCTAAAGCTTGTGCTTTGTTTTGCCATAAAAGTCGGCGTAGGAGGCCGTGCGTAAAATGGATAGGCCCCTTTTGGCACCAGAATATCCTGCAGGACGGATGGATTGATGGATTTCTCAGCCTACCGTGCTGTCCGATCTGCGGCAGCCTCCAGCTAGTGGGACGTGGTGGACAAGGACCAGGCGCCCCCCATCCTCCAGACCGAGAACGCGTAGCTCAGCCGCTCATGCGCCACGTAGCTGCAGCTGGTCCCCCGCGCGTCCAGCTCGTCGCTCTGAAGAACCTGGCACAGGAAGTCGATGTACCGCGCCGCCAGCTTCAGGGTCTGGATCTTGCTGAGTTTGTCCGACGGGAGGGTGGGGATGATCTTACGTAACGACGTGAACGCTTCGTTCAGCGACTGCGTCCGTTGCCGCTCGCGGATGTTGGCCATGACGCGCTGCGTTTGAAGGTCGTCAAAGGAGCGCGCAGGGCTGCTGCTGGCCTCGCTCCCTCCGCTCCCTCCGCTGCTTCCGCCTCCGCCTCCTCCGTCGCCGTTCTTTCTGCTCTTCTTACTGGGAATCGGACTCTCCATGTCTCCTTCATCCTCCTCTTCCGCGCTCCTGCGCGCCGGCCGCCGCTTCCGTGAGCCCCTGCGCGGCAGCTGGCGCTCGGTCTCCTCTTCGCTGTTCCCCGCGCTGTCCATCGGGGAGGAGTCCTCGTCCCGCATCGTCTCTTCCCAAAAGTTCTCCTATGTTCTCCTGAGCCGGTTCCCTCCGTCAGCTTTCAACATGAACACACGGCACAGGTAGTAAAGCGCCCGGCCTGATGTGGGACGTGAGCCGGTTTAAGGTAAATCTCCTGCGCCACGGAGAGGCAGGGGCGTCTGCCAGGCTGGGAAGACCCGGGCTCTTATAGCGGGGAGCGGGCAGGAGGATTTTGGGGAGCTCTGTGATTGGGTGAGGAGAGGTGTAACATAATACTGCGAGGAGAAGGAGAGGCAGAGGAGTAAAATAATCAGGAAAGGACTCTCCAAAACGGGATGGAAGAAATATGGGCTTGGATTGGGAAAGGGGGCGGAGGTGGTGTCACTGGAGTCAGGAATGGATCTGTGACCCAGCTCAGATTTAGGGGTGTATCGTCCCTACATTCCCACAGTCACCTCCTCTACTGAAGCACATTTCACGACAGGCGTGCTCAGAGGTCCACATTCTCTCCGTGGAAAACAAACCACGCGTTTGTTTTTAACCTCTTCAGCTCCGAGGTCAACACCAACGAGTCCAGTTCTATTTTAAATTCCAGTAAAACCGCCAATGTTCCCAAAGATACCAAAGATATCAGAAGACATTCAATCTCCATAAAATGATACCCAGCGCATCCGGAGGAAAGAAGAATTTTAAGCGAAATTAAAATGTAATCTTAGAAAGGGGTAACTTTAAATAAATGTTGTGATCAGAACCTCAGATTTATTTATTTTTAAAGTTGTTTTTATCATTTTTAGTTTTTTTAGTTTTTATATACATATACATACACACGTTTCTGCTGATTTGGGGACACAGTTCTCGTTTGTCTTCTCTTCTGGCCCATCCATCCATTCATTAGTTTCGGGTCCTATGATCGTAAGTTATGACTTCATTTGGTTTTTTTTTAAATAAGTTTGGCCCGTGTATTAAATTGTATTTCATAATAGCGACCTTGTTGGACGTGGCTGGTCAGAATGAATGAGTTTCAGTGTGTTTTGATGCTATCAGAGCTTTAACAGACTTCTTGAAATGAATAAATCAAGGTAGTGTGAGTATATTCCCATTTTATTGACATTGTTTTGCTCCTTCCCCATTGCAAATAGAGCAGATGGGCCCGCGGTGTGTGTGTGTGAGTGTGTGTGTTTACGCTCCCCTGGTCTAGACTGAGATGGGAGCAGTGGCAGTGAGAATGTGAGAGCTGCTGGAGCGCAGGAGGTTGGAGCAGCAGGAGGTCTCTGCTCGTAAGCAGACCGAGGTGTTTATTTTCCCGTCAGCGGCCTGGCGTTGAGGTATGCGCTTAAATGGGTTCGACCCCCGCGGGGATCTGGACGCGAGCGGCTCAGGTTTAAAGGACAGGCCGTCCCAGGGAGCTCTCAGGGCGGATCCGAGCTCACAGCGGGGTCGCTATAATGCGGTGGAGGGCTGGAGCGCAATGCAAACAGTGGAGGCGATAAAGATGGACTGGGGAGAGACGAATATACGCACGCACACACACACACACACACACAGGGTGTATTACTGTTAGCTCATGGCCACCCACCTCTTGGTCTCATACCACGAATTTAATAATAAAAGCCAACAGAAAATAGAAATACCTCTACATGTGGCTGAGGTCCGGTTTGGCAGAGGTCTGCTGCGGTCTGCGGTGTGAACTGCCCTCACCTCTGATGAAGGGGGACCGGCCTGCTCCTTTTTAGAAGCACACAAGACCGCCACAAGGGCCTTTGGGGCCCGGCTCGCCCTCCCTCTTTTCATATTTCTGGAGTGTCTGCAGATCTGCGTCACCCCCCCTTTGACTCAGTTCACACCTGGGTGCCAAAGATAACGTCCTGACAGGTTACAGTCTAGGTCCTCCACATCGTGGCCTCGTTTGCACCGTGGCTGAGTGACACGGCATCCGAGGGCAACACCTCGGACCTGTTGGTCTTTTCTAGGCCGTCTGAGGATCCCCTGAAGCTGCTTTAGGGCTCAGACTCACCTGTTGGGCTCAGGCAAGGTGAGGGGGAAGCTGTGTGTGTGTGTGTGTTGCTCTCCAAGGTGCTGAAAAAACACCTGGAACAAGTTCACACACACCTAGACTCAGGAAACGCGGATTTTTCTGCATTGTAATTTACATTTTGTTCTCATTTACGCTTCTATCGTTCATTATTCCGGTTTTATGAATATGAACGCCATCTTATCTCGTTTTGTTCAAAAGCAAGAACGCCGGAAGTGACTCTCCGTTAGATCAGTGACGTCATCCGTGTTTTCCCGTAGGGTTTCATGAGTTTATTGTGACTTTTTCGTTTTTATCCTAAATTATTATGTCGCTTTTATCAAACGTTTTGTTCCAGTATATTTATTTTGGCTCTACGAAGATTCTTGAGACCGTTCAGGGTTATTTAAAAGACTTTGGGTACATTTGGGCCTTTACTCATTAATAATGGAGAATGCTGCATAGAAAAGTCAATAAAAAAATCTGACAATTTCCAGAATTATGATTTTTAAAAATCCTTGAACTCGCTATGATTCTTTGCTTTATTTCTTTTTAAAGTCTCCGTATTCTTTATTTTCGTCTTGGGTATCGTTTTATACAGATTTTCCCATAATGCATCCCGAATTGACTTTGATGACAAATACGAAGAATGATAATTAACATCTGTGAGTATTTGGTATCTTTTGAAGCTTTGGGCATTGACTGGAATATAAAACTCGTGTTACGTTATGGAGGAGTTTAAGAGGTTAAAAACGTTCTTAAATACCTTTTCCTCCCCGTTAAATGTCAGAAACGGGCCTAAATCGCAGTTTGGATGCAGATGATGAGGGCAGAGTGTCTTTGTTGTTGTTGTTTGGAACTCAGGTGTGCTCCAGCAGGTCCGTCATGAAGGAGATGTAGACGATGGCGAGGCGCAGCGTTTCGATCCGGGACAGCCTCTTCTCGTAGGCGAACGTGGGCACTTTCCTCCTCAGCTCATCGAACGCTTCGTTCAGACTGAACATCCGTTTCCGTTCGCGCACGTTGGCCGCCTGTCGCTGCACCACGGTGATGATCCTCCTCCGTTTGGACTTTGCCGCGTGTCCGTGCGCGCCGCGGCTGCAGTATCTCGGCGCGCCCATCATCAGGTCCGCGGTGCGCACTCCGTTCTCCAGATCCGGGGCGCCGGGGCTGGAGGGGCTGGGTGGGCTGGAGGAGCTGGGTGGGCTGCTCTCCACCTGCTGCGTGTACCTCGGCGGAGACTCCACCAGGTTCATGTCGTTGACGAACTCTATCAACGCCGAGTCCACGTGCATCTCCATATTAAACCTCAGAGACAGGACGAGTCCACGTCAGAAAGTGGCTCTTTATGGACTTGCTGCGCACTCATGCGCAAAACTCCAATCAGAACTTTCAGGGCAGCCTTTGAAACCAAATGGTTGACCGGGGTGCATGGTGGGAGAGCCTCTCCACGGGTAGACTCAGCCTTTTTTCCAAATCCGGTCAGAGCATGACACGGTCAGATCCTATTTGGCTCAAGTCCAAGTGCCTGTCCCTGCTGTTTTAATAAGTCCCCTATGTCATCTCACAGCAGCCACACCTTTCATGTGCCATCTAGATCCAAAAGGAGTCCATTTCTGACTTCAGCCAGGCGGGGAATGAGTTGAATCCCAGGATGGGGGCTTATAAAGGCCCAGAGGAAGCTGGAGGACTCCGCCAATTGATGTGCTGTCCTCCTGGAGGCCCTTAATGAGCTTCTGAAGAAGGTAGCCTCTTGACAGAGGGTCATCCAGTCTTGTTTGCACTTTTCCCATTCGCTTCAGAGGCTAAATAATGAGACTTTTATCAGTTAAACAGGCCAGGAGAAGACCAAACAGAACATTCCCTAACAGTCACCATTCAGCCGGAGCTTTTCTGTTGCAAATTAAAGCAAATAACTGTCCGTTCCCATGGCAGGACAGTGTCCACAGTGTCCACAGTGTCCACAGTGCTGAGAGAGGTGCTGGGCTTCAGTCATGTGGACAGAGTGCTCACTCATGAAGAGCTGTGCCGTGGTACGCAGGTTAGAGTCGGTGAGGATGATGATGATGATCAGTCAGATTTCATATTCATTTTTTTCTCCTTTTACTCCTAAATTCCGGTTATTGAATCCATCTTACAGCAAAAAGTTCTGGATTATTTGGAAGCCTTTTGACACATTTAAAGATCTTTTTCAGATTAATGTCCCTTTACTTTTTCAACTATTGCCTTTTTAATGTCCCTTTATTCTAGTTGGGTACCATTTTATACCGTTTTCTCCAGAACACACTCCGATATATTTGGTTTATTGGGAAACGTCGTTGCTTTTTGCTAGAATTTTAAATAAAATGTTATGATGATGGATCCATTGGTTACCTCAGACTTTAAGAACATAACAAATCAAATGAAATAAGTATAAATAAAGACGATAAGGATGACTAAACTATAAAAATCTACCACTTCTATTAAACTGATAATAAACGATGATGAAGATGATGATGAGCACGGCGCTGTCGACGTTCGTTCGTTCGTCTTCCAGTCGTGATGAGCTTCGTATGTGCAGCAGGTGATTTGGAGCTGGAGTGGAAACACATGTTACACACAGCTGCAGCTCAGGCTGAGGCTGTGGCCAAATCAGCTGCGAGCGATTCTCTATTTATTGTACTTTTTGCCTTAGTTATGGCTCGTAGTGATTAGCCGTGATAGATGACACGCTCGACGTCAGACGTGTCACGTCACCGCTGCCGAGGGTCCGTGGAGGCGGACATCAGCTCCACATTAGACGTGTCAAACTGAATTTCCTTCTCGTGTTTATTCTCTCGTTTTATTCACGGTAAGGTCATCCAGGCGGGTCACACACTCTCCACCTGCCTGTGATCTGATTGGATGACTCATCGTTTGTGCTTCCTGACAATTACCGAATTGTGTCATTTTCTTCACTCGCCTCATGACTCATTATTCGATATTTAGACCAACAAATGAAACCAATCACGAAGACAGAGAATATTTTGTCGGTCGCTTTACCGCAAGCGCTTCAACGGAATCAGTAGCAGAAGTTTGAAATATGCCGGGTAAGATGGAGAACAGGCCAATCAGCGAACCCAGAGGCACTGCTCTCCTCACAGCAAAGGCGGAGAGGTCACGCTATTCATCGAAACCCCGGGGGACCGGTTCTAGGTGAGCTAATCAAATATGACAGTGTGTTCCAACTCTTGGTGTTGTACTTTTGGCAGCACATACAGCGATGCATCATGGACCTGTGCAACAGATAGATAGATAGATAGAAAGGAGGAAAACGCCAAAAGCTGCTGTATTTCGTACAGCTTGGCTAATAAACGGAGAAATCCCGAACTCGAGTCCTGTTTAATACCTAACAGGGATCCCAAACCAGCTCAGGGAGTTTCTTGGTTCCAGGCAGCAGAGCACAAATAAGAACATGGACGTCTGGGGATCGCCCTTCAAAGACTGTCTACAAAGTCACGTAATGAGTGCAGGCTTAGCCAGCGTGAATCCAGTACCGTAGCTTTGCGTACGAGCTGGTCTGTCATCGAGTACAGAAAGATGGAAATTTCCACATTCGAGAGAGATTACGTGTGGAAATTTACGACATAACCTTTTATTTTCTGAGCTATAATTGATCTTTTTAAAAGGTTTTTGGCGTCAATAATGTTAAATTCTCTGTTATTTCCCTTTGCTGTAACGAAGGGGGAATTCATTGTTTTCCCCCACCGTGACCCCGCCCACTCACTGGTGATGAGACATCGACTGGACCTAAGGATGGACGACTGGATTCTATGACAGTTACCCCAAAAAACTTTCCTTGGAATATTAACCAATCCCAAAAAACCTCTGACAGATTTGAACTTTTCAAGATACTTCAAGCGTCAGGTGGATCTCTCTCTCTCTCTCTCTGTCTCTCTCTCTCTCTCATACAGTACATAAGTCACACAGCAACAGTAACTCTGTACTGTAGGTACTGAGCTGTGCCTTATTGCATTCCTGTGTGATTATTCCGTATACACAAGTGTGTGTGTGTGTGTGTGTGTGTTGTATGCACACACCAACTTTTATGTCTCTTCTCCATCTCCCTCCACCCTGTGTCGTTGTCTTCTTCATCTTCTTCCTCCCTCTCTTCTTTCCTGGCAGGCAGATAAACATGATGGGACATTCCGCTGGTTGTCGTGGAAACGCTGAGAAAGCACAGCTGGGCGGGAGAATATGAGGTAATCTCACCCTGGGGCTGCTGGGTAAATATTGGTCTTAAATAAGGAGTAAAACCCCAAAAGAGAGACACACACACGCACTCACACTCACACACTTACACACACACACACACACACACACACACACACACACACACACAGAGGGTTTTATCCCAGTTGTGTCTGAGTGGAAACGCACAGGGCAGACCTTCACACAGACACTCATAATGGCCCATTTCCTGCTCTTGTCTGTTATTAATGCTTACACGGAGAGAATTAACGACAGCATGCAGTGTGTGTGTGTGTGTGTGTGTTGTTGTTGTTGTGTAGAGACGTAAACAGCGGAGGGAGAACAGAGGAACTCTCAGGCCGTAGCTTTGGTTATGAGGCGTCATTAGATGATGTTTTAATGAAACGTTGATGCTGCGGTGCTTGACGTGTGGAGTAATGCTCGCTCGGTCGTGGGCCGTGTTTATCGCAGTCTCCACACAGTAAATTATGAGTGGGCGGCCTGCAACGAACAGACTTGGAGTCCTGTGGTTTAGGAAAAGTGATTTCATTAATTCCACATCGTGGCTGCTGGTGTGTGTGTGTGGGTGTGTGTGTGTGTTTGTGTGTTTAGACTGAGGTGCTTGTCCTGGGCTCGGCTGTGTTGTAACACAGAGATGAGTGGAGAGCCGTGTGCAGCCACACTCGTTCTCACCGTGTAAATCTGTCTCCCTTCTCCTCCGCTGGCTCCGTCCACCGTGTGCTCGGAGAACACGGCCAAATCTCCCCCACTACTGCTGTAAATCTGAAACGGGACACCTCCCTCTCTCCCTCCTCTCAGTTTTCTCTCTCTCGCTTTGCCTTTCTCTCCTCTCCCTCTCTTCCACGCCGGAGTCTCCTTCCTGCTCACTCGCCCACTCCTCGTTTTATTGCGCACACAGAACGTTTATGAAGTTTGCGAGAGTTGAACAATTCATAGAGAGACAGAAAGTTGGGGAGTTTAACTCCTGACCTAATTGTCTCTCTCTCTCTCTCTCTCTCTCTCTCTCTCTCTCTCCGCACATCCCAGCTTCCACCGTTTCCAGACATCTGATTGGCTCGGCGCTTCACCGGCAGCGGCCAATCGTGGGATGTTTACACAGCTGGGTGGCCAGTTGAAGGTAGACTTTCGGCACTGGTGGGTGTGTAAGTGTGTGTAAGTGTGTGTACGTGGACGTGCACGCGCGTGGTAGTTGGATCACCCCCAATACCACATCATATATCTCTGAATTCCTCCCTCCCCTTCCTCCGAGCCTCCCACTCGCTCCGCACCCTCAGCTCCACCTTTCCACCACCGGCACCCACACCAAGTCTCATCACGTAGCCCCCCCCCC
>OMNV01016935.1:0-10485 GCA_900303265.1 Brotula barbata
CTGACATCGTTGAAATTCCTGGATAAAATGGATGAGTTGCGGCGTAGATATATGGAAAAACATCTGGTGTTCAAAGCAAGATGTATATAAGACACATGTTTCCAACAGCTACGGTTTGGCTAATATTTACTTCCTTCATGTTGTGCCAATAGACGCTCACAAAATACTTAACATTCTTTCATTTTAAGCAGGCAGAGCAGGATTAGAAGTTAAGTCTGTTTAACTGTAGGGAAACTGCACTGTTTGAAAGTTTATCATGCAGATGAAAATGCCTGATTCAGTTCAAGGAGATTGGTGTCTAAACTTTTGAGAAACATAAAAATAACTAAATTGGTTCTTGGATGGAGATAATAGTAAAGAATATCGTCTCCTCTGTTGTGGTTCTTTGTAATAATATGAAAATGCTGACACTAGCTTTTGTGCTCCGGTCTGCTGTATTGAACAAAGCTCGTCTTTTTGAGCTTCTTTTTATATCTACGAAGCGTCGCACATTAAACCAGAATATGGATGCCAATATTAGCATTTTTTTCATTGTTTTGTTTCATATTACTGTTCCTAAATACAGCGTGGCTGAGCATTCTTGTGTCTCTCTGCAGCTTTATAATGAGGAAGTCCTGGACCTGTTTGACTCCACACGGGACATGAAGCAGAAATCTCTCATCAAAATCCATGAAGATGCCAGCGGGGGCATCTACACAGTGGGAGTGACCACACGGACCGTTTCATCTGAGGCAGAGGTAAAGGAACCTGTTATGGCCATTGTTGAATTTTCTGCTGATGTTAAGTATATGAGGGGGAGGACTTCCAGGGGAACAATGCAATTACGGTTCCATTCAGTAGTTGTTAATCAATTATTAATGAGCCGGCACTCTTACCAGCGTGGCTGTGTTAATATTTGTTTTTGGTTTGGTCTCTCCTCAGATGATGCAGTGCCTGAAGCTGGGCGCTCTGTCCCGCACCACAGCCAGCACTCAGATGAACGTCCAGAGCTCTCGATCCCACGCCATCTTCACCATCCACCTGTGCCAAGTCCGCGTCTGTGCCTCTGACAATGTACATGCTTTTTCTTCCTCTTCTTTTAAGAAGTACAAATATGTACATAAAATAATGTACACAGTATGCACAGACCATACACGCAAAGCCACAATACATACAATAGACCTATATTACCTGATACTAATATATATCATTAATATAGTAAAGGAAAAGAGGATAAAGTCGTTTGAAACTTAAACATGGCTTAACAGAGTCATATAAGTGGCTTTATGTCAGATGTCATTCGAAACATGTTGGAATTTATTAGACACATGCACATACACGCATGGGGATTAGCAGCAGCAGTAAACCAGTAGCTGGTTTGTCAATGTTCAAACGAATCCTTTGCAGGATAAAAGTGACACCCTTGTTGGAACTGTTCCATCTTTTGTGTGATTAACCACTCTTTGTACAACTCACTGTCACTCAGCACGAAAACGAAGCTGACAACAGGGTCTCCAACGGCAACTCAGAGATGGACGAGTACGAGACACTGACAGCCAAATTTCACTTTGTGGACCTAGCCGGCTCCGAGAGGCTGAAGAGAACTGGAGCTACCGGCGATCGGGCCAAAGAGGGCATCTCCATCAACTGTGGACTGGTGAGTTTCTGCCTCCACGCCTTCACAATGCAGATCTCCTTCTCTTAGACTGCCATCTAGTGGTTGGATTGATTAAACCTACATTCGGTTCTTTAAGAGCACTACATCATAAACATTCTGCACAGTTGAACAGACACAAACCTCCTTGACTGAGGGTCTTACTGTCTAACTCTATTATCTATTCTATGCTTCTTTTATCATTATTTTTGTTGTTTTTGTTATTGTTGTTGTTTTGTTGTTATCAGCTACTGGAGGCCTTGAATTTCCTTGGGGTTAATAAAGTATCTATCTATTTTTTTTGTTGTGCTGTGTATCCTCTCATACACTTTCCTTGTCTTTGTTCTGCAGCTTGCTCTGGGGAATGTAATCAGTGCTTTGGGGGACCGGAGCAAGCGCTCCTCCCATGTGCCTTACAGAGACTCCAAACTCACTCGGCTCCTACAGGACTCATTAGGAGGAAACAGGTCAGTGGACATGCAGAACTCGAGACTACTTTTAGGAGCTATATCTTTGGGTTACATGTTCATCCTAGATTCTTTCATAAAAAACTTCAACCAGTAATATTTACAAACTCCCCAACTCATGCACCCCTCAGCCAAACAGTGATGATAGCGTGCATCAGCCCGTCTGACCGTGACTTCATGGAGACGCTGAACACGCTGAAGTACGCCAACCGAGCCAGGAACATCAAGAACAAGGTGATGGTGAACCAGGACAAGGCCAGCCAGCAAATCAGCGCTCTGAGGACAGAAATAGCGCGACTGCAGATGGAGCTGATGGAGTACAAGACGGTGAGAGATTGGGGGGTGGGAGTTCAAGTTCATCTCATCTGGTCATCTCATCTCGAGTTCACGGGAAGTGGGAGGAATGGGAGGAGGCTTCTTGGGCTCAAGTTTAGTGGAAAAATATAAGACTTATGACTTGATTTGAGAAATTCAAGAAAATTTCACATCATCCATCCATCCTGCAGGGTAAACGCATGGCAGGTGAGGACGGCGTGGAGAGCTTCAGCGACATGTTCCACGAGAACTCCATGCTGCAGACAGAGAACAGCAACCTGAGGGTGAGGGTGAAGGCCATGCAGGAGACTATCGACGCCCAGCGGGCACGGCTCACCCAGCTGCTGAGCGACCAGGCCAACCAGGCTCTGGCCCGGGCAGGTAGGGAGCACGACGAGCCGAAAGATCGGCTGGTGATTCTGTTTATAATGGAGTCATTTTACCCAAAGGAACCTTTTGACCCGGGTTTGAAATCCTACTCCGTACCAGATGTTACTGTTTTCTTTATCCCCAGCAGCTACCATGTGTCTCATGTGTCCCGCAGGTGAAGGAGGGACTGAGGAAATTGGCAACATGATCCAGAGTTACATTAAAGAAATCGAGGACCTCAGGTAAACAACAGTGTAAATTATTACTCGTTCTTCTTTGTATTGGAAAAGAAACAAAAGACTGTGGCGCCATAAGTCCGACAGTCTCTGTGTGCTCTGTGTCTTTGTTGTGGCCCTCAGAGCCAAACTGCTCGAGAGTGAGGCGGTGAACGAGAACCTGAGGAAGAATCTATCCCGCGCTTCCAGCCGTCAGTCCTTCTACGGGGGACCGGGGTCATTTACCAACACCATGATGGCCCCTGAGAAGGAAACCTCTGACATCATCGAGCTCGCCAAGAAAGACCTGGAGAAACTGAAGAAGCGAGAGAAAAAGAAAAAGAAAAGGTAATCAAGACACCACATCTAATGAGGCGATTACCACAGTTTATGAAGCAGTTCATCCCAAAACCTGTACATGCTCCTCAGGTCCACAGAACGCCTTTTGACTGCTTGCCTCAGCCATGCTGGTCATGTTTTTGTATCTCGGGCGGAGCCAGCCTTCAAACCTGAACACTCGGCAACATTTGGATCTGAAGAGCTCCATAAAATACAACAAATTTAACCATTATTCAACTATCAATTTCCAATAATATCTCCTGAACTAAGAAACATAAAGGTCATTCACATTGACGTTACTGTGTGGATGTTTTAAAGGTGAGGCGGTCAGCTTATATAAATTGTGTGTATGAAGAAACTCGTGTTTTGGGTGTGTTGGCACGTTAAAAACTCACGTTTGACCTCGGCGAAGGTTTGTGCTCTTTGCGTACCGTCTCGTCATGTATTTTTTGGCACGTGGGAACCTCCCATAATTAATGGACTGGTGACTGCGTGATGGGAAATTAAGCAAAGGAACTGATGACGAAACCACAGACCAGATGCAACCAGGTGCATATCTCCCTCTGACCATTCTTCCCTCCATTCTTTCTTGGTTCATCTCTTCCCTCCTTCCTCTCTTTCTTCTTTCGTTTGACCGTTTATTCTTGTGAAGACTTCAGCAGCTGTTGGAGGAGAGAGAGAGGGTGGAAGGGGAGGATGTGGTGGAAGAGGTTGAGGATGCCAGGTTGGTCCCAGCTTCCATCCTCCTGTTGCATCTAATTCACCTTTTTTTTAAAGTTTTTTTCCCCTTTTATTTTGAACACGTAGCTGCAGTGAATGTCTTTTGCATAAATCTTTTTTTTTTCTTTTTTTTTATCAAGCGTTGCCCTCCTCTGTCTGAACCCCATTCATCCATCCTGCTGTATCCCAGCTTTCTGTTGCACCCCTTCCAACAGACGGACATGTATCTTCCTCCCATCCTACAGTACTAATGACTAAGGCCACAGTTCAGAGCTGACTCATACGTTTTCAGACATCCTGATTTCTTTTGTGCCTTAAAGGGAATGCACACAGGTAAAATGTCCTCATCTTGTAGTTATAAAAGTGTAAATTCAGTGACATGGCATGAATAATACCCTCTCCTTTCTTCAGTGTTAACCTGTGCTTCCCTTCTCATTCTCAGCCTCTTAAGTTTTGGGCAGATTTCAAACCTCTCTGATTGGATAAACATTTATCCAACTGGTCTGACAATTTCACAGATGTGACCCCGCAGGTCTTTGTTTGTTTGGTTTTTGCACTGCCTATCCCTGCCAGCTTTTTTTTGCTGTTTTGTTCAGATGGATAAGATGCATCTCGCCTTCGTTAAAAAGAACACTCTGTCTTTTCTGCAAGGACAGTCATAATCCAGTGCTGTGTGCTTCAGCGTTCATGGCCTGACATTTTAGGCAATTTTTGTATGATTTTACAATCATGTGAAAATTATCTTAGAGTAGATGTCATCCCAGACGTTTTGCCAAAAAGACAACGTGATCTTTCAATGTCAGTTTTGCTAACTCTACAATATTTTTGCTCCATGTACGCAAATGTGAAGATGCACATGTTGTCCATTTGTTTTAACCTTGTGTTTATTTATGGCACAGAGATGGCAAATGAAGGATGATGGATGATCATGTCTCAATCTTTCAGTGCCATCAAGGAGGAAACCCCCGACAACGAGCAAGACAAAGGCATGGAGAAGGAAATGACCGAACGAGCCAACGAGGAGGCAGAAATGGTACAGTTGACGTTCAAGCTCCGTCTTACATCAGATTCATAGAAAATGTCTCCAAATTAGCGATTGGTTGTTTGTTTATTATGATTTAGGAGGTCCAGGAAGGCAGTGACCATGAGGAGGGCGACGAAGAAGAGGAGGAAGACGAAGACGAGATGGATGTGGAGGAGAGCTCTGATGACTCGGACTCTGAGCTGGACGAAAAGGGTCGGTGTCTGTTAATGTTCAGCGATTTTGTGATTAAATTACGCTACCTGGCTCAAAATGAACATCACCAAATATACACGGATGTTTTCTCTCTTCACTCACGCCGGTCAAATTGGATTACCTTTACTGCAAAAACTTTATCAAAGCACCATCAATTGTAATGGATGTTTGCACCTGTGTGTTCACCAGAAAACTTCCAGGCCGACCTGGCCAACATCACCTGTGAGATCGCCATCAAGCAGAAGCTGATCGACGAGCTGGAGAACAGCCAGCGGCGTCTACACACACTCAAACAGCAGTACGAGCAGAAGCTGATGATGCTGCAGTGTAAGATCAGGGACACCCAGCTGGAGAGGGACCGCGTGCTCCAGAACATGAGTAAGAAGTCATGGATGGTGTTTGCCACAAGGGGGCGTCACTTTTCCATAAATTTAAAAAGCGTTTGACTTTATTGAGGTAGTTTCAATAAAAACCTTATTTTGGCTTGAATTTTAAAGTCTGCACTTTTAATTCATCCACAAAGTAAGTTTAATTTCACTAGGAATTAAAGTTGTCCTTACTCTCATCTGTCATTTTATTACTTTGGATCTTTATGGTGTTGATTAGTGAAAAGCCCACTTTTAAATGCATCCAGACTTAATGTAATTTAGCTTGGCTGTCAGGGCTCATTATAGACCAGCATCCAGACAATGACAGCACATTTAATGTTATCACACCCTCAGCACGCATGGATCTAAACGATGTCTGGTTCTGTTTGATGCAGCAGACCTCCCAGCTTGTTACATTTAGACATTTGGAGTCCTTTCTTTGATTCTCCTGTCACATATTTCCAGATTCAGTGGAAAGCGGCACGGAGGACAAGGCGCGCAAGATCAAGGCCGAATACGAGAAGAAACTCGGCATCATGAACAAGGAGCTGCAGAAGCTCCAGTCGGCTCAGAAGGAGCACGCCCGCCTGCTGAAGAACCAATCGCAGTACGAGAAACAGCTGAAGAAGCTGCAGATGGACGTGGCGGAAATGAAGAAAACCAAGGTGAGCTCTATTAGTTGAAGCTAAGAGGAGGATGAAGAGGTCCTCCTGACGGTCATAACATCTGTAATATTTGTATTTCTTTAACAAAATATATGATGTTGTTGTTATTAGTAGTATTATCTGGTTGTAGCAGTCAGTAACATGAGAGAGAAAGTAATAAGGTAATACAAGATGAAGAAGAACTCACAAAGAAAATTGTTATTTTGTATGGCGATAATAAATGTTTCCTGTTAAAACTGATCGTTCCAGGTTCGTCTCATGAAGCAAATGAAGGAGCAGCAAGAGAAGAACCGACTGAACGAGTCTCGCAGAAACAGAGAAATCGCTACCTTGAAGAAGGACCAGCGCAAGCAAGAGGTTAGACACAGGGATGACACCCCGTCATCTCACTTTTTCATTCAATTACATCACATTCAGTCTTTGCCTTACGTTTCTGTCTTTCTAATGAATAAAAAACAGATCTATTCTAAAAGTGTTGTTTTCCCACAGCACCAACTGAAGTTACTGGAGGCTCAGAAGAGACAGCAGGAGCTTATTCTGAGGAGAAAGACTGAGGAGGTCAGCAGCCCGCTACACAGTCGCACTTTGAGTTTAACAGAACTGATATTTAACTACAGAAAGGCAAATCATGCATCATTGTGACAACAGTTACTTTACAAAGTTAGGATTTGAGGCTTGATACAGTTTCTCTTAAAGTGTAATTGCATCAGTCAACTTTTCGGTCAGTATTGCCATCATCTGCTTTCAGTCCATATAGGAGCGTTTATCGGTAATTACGGTCTCCGGGCACTAGGGGGCACCGTTGTAGCATGAACCAAGCCCCAGCCCACGTTTTGTTGTCCCCTAGGGTGTAACAGGTGTTGCTGACTGCTAAGAACAAACCGTTTTCAGACCGTGCAGATAACCTGAGAGTGGAACATTATTGATGATTTTTTATAATAGGATTTTTTTATTTTCATCGTGCCCTAAAATGGGAATAAATGGTCACTACTGTCCTCTTTGCGGTGGTATGGTTACTATGGCAATTAATCAATGTGTTGCTTATCTATAACAACATCTGCCCCGACTCCTCCCTGGTTGCTGTTTGCGTATTCTCTCCATTTCGGTGTTCGTCTCCCCCGGGTGCTCCAGTTTCCCCACCCTCAAAAACACACGTGTTAGGCTAATGACTCCTGCCTTTGCCTTTGCCTTGAGGACTGTGGCTGCCCGCTGATCCGCATCGTCAGGATGGGGGTTGGGTTGAATGCGAGAGAACAAATTATGTTTTGCGAATACAATAAATGGAATTGTTTATCGTATTTGGATGAATATAATAGAAAACACTCACAAGGTGTCTTTGTGTTCACCTGTCCCCACCGTCTCTGTATGAACGTTTGCTGTGTGCGTTAGGTGACAGCCTTGAGGAGACAGGTCAGGCCCACCTCAGGCAAGGTCATCAGGAAGGTCAATCTCCCAGAACTGGACTCCTCCTACCGTCCGCCGTCTGGACGCATGTACTCCTCTGGCAATTGGTGAGTGTCTGTCTGTGTGTGTGTGTGTGTGCGTGCCTTGTTGCTCTTATTTGATTGGCATCTACACGTGTGCACGGTCACATCTTTACTGCACACTATCACAGATTATATCCAAAACTCTGAATTAAATATTTTTGGGGTGCAGGTCGTCCAACAGGCGTACAGCCGGTGTTTACTCCACCAGAGTCGCCCGCAATAAATGGCAGTGTCTGGAGCGACGGATCACCGATGTCATCATGCAGAGGATGACCATCTCCAACATGGAGGCTGACATGAACCGCCTCCTCAAGGTAGGATAATGTTCAGTAGATATTTGTTAGAGTCATTAATCCAGCATTTAGACCAGACCTTTCTTGCGTGCACCAACCGTGTCCAAATCTGAGAGGATTCCATTATCTTTAAAAACGGATTCGACACACAGAACCTGAAAGATCCGCTTGTCTTGCATATCATTACCGTTTCCATGGGGATACTGGTACGTTCGTCCCCATCCTTCCTGTCCCCAGGCGGACATTTAAAATTTGATATTTCTGGCATCCACTATGACACAATCCATCAAACTCTTTCAAAAATGGCATTGATGAAACCTCCATGCTGTCCCCATTGGAATTGTTCGCTGTAATACAAGGAGACTACTGTCTGCTCATGAGCAGGTGCTAATAAGTGTCTCCCAAATGCTCTGCTGCTCCCTCCAGGTCAATTAATTTTGAGTGAGAAGAGTGTGTTTTCCAATTAGTTCCGTCTGTCTGTCGGAGTTCCACCCATTTCTGAATTTTTAAGTTGAATCAGTGCAGCCCTGTTGTCCATCATTTTCCCTCCTTTCTCTCTTTTTCCCCCATTCATCACCACAAAATGGGCGGAAGGACAGAAATCTGTGTGTTCTGGTCGTCTCTTGACAAATCAGCACGGCGTCTCTTCTCTCTCTAATTTCTTCGTAGCAACGCGAGGAGCTGACCAAGCGTAAGGAGAAAGTCATCAGGAAGAGGGACAGGCTGGTGAGGGAGGGGCCAGACGCTGAGAAGACCATGCTGCCCCTCAACGAGGAAGTGGACACGTTGACGGCCAACATCGACTACATTAACGACAGCATCGCCGACTGCCAGGCTAACATCATGCAGATGGAGGAGACCAAGGTGAGATGTCCAAACGTTAACACGGTTGATCCGTTGAATGGACGGATCCTCTTGTTCACCGTCATCTCTCGGTGGCTTCTTCGTTGGCTGGTATTGTATAAATTATTCACTCTTACGTTTCCAGGAGGACGGGGACACGGTGGACGTCTCTGCTATGATTGGCTCCTGCACCCTGACAGAATCTCGTTTCCTTCTGGATCACTTCATGTCGATGGCAATCAACAAGGTACCAGCCAGTGTGGGTGTGGGTATGAATGCACTTCACTTCTACTATCAGTTCCTGTCCTGTGACATTTAGGTCTCCTGGATTTATTGTGGATTGATTCAAATTCTGCTCTGGTCTATTTTGACCATTGTGTGCGTTAATTCATGCGTGTCAGATTGGGATCAGTTTGCTTTGCAGCGGCTCTGGACTCCTGAGATGTAAACAGTGAATACAAACACTTTGTGATGTTTGCTGTGGGATGTCGTCAGGGCCTACAGGCAGCCCAGAGGGAGTCCCAGGTGAAGGTCATGGAGGGTCGGCTGAAGCAGACGGAGATCACCAGTGCCACGCAGAACCAGCTGCTCTTTCACATGCTGAAGGAGAAGGCTGAATTCAACCCGGAGCTGGACGCCCTGCTGGGAAACGCGCTGCAAGGTAACCACGCCGGTTAATGTGACAGGAAACGTGCACATGTATTGTTAGTAGAGGACCCAAAACACAGCCTAGACCCCTGGTTTAACCCAGGCCACCTTTGGAAGCCTCACCAATATTAGCATCAAATGCTGAATATTCAAGCTGGCCATGATTACTAATTATTCGGCCCTGTAAACGTCACTAAGGAGAGGACATGAGCTTCCATAAACTGGACTGGGTTTCTGATCAGATGCATGACTGTGCCTATTGATTGGTATTGATGCTCTTGCCTGTTGCCTGCTGTTGAATAAATGCTGGCCTAAATGTCAAATTCAACAATTCCACTGCTCACTCCTACATCATTGAGATCAAATTTGAGCAGGATTTGTCCCTTCAAATCCTAAAGTTACAACTTTCACGTATTGACACGGCCGCCTCTGTTCAGCAGCACGCTCAGTTACAGTAGATGCACTTTAGTTTGTTTTATTTTACAATTTGGGGGACAGTGTTTTTGATTTGTGCGTTGCCTTTTTTCTGTTCCCCCATGTGTTCCTTTTCTTTTTTCTTTCTTTTTTTGTATGTTTTTACAGAGCTAGGTAACATCCCAGCCGGTAAGTGAAACCGTATTATGCGTGTTTACGAATGCATGGTAACCTTCCCTTTGCACTTGAAAACTAACTGAACGTAACATGTACAGGTGCATGAGGTGCGCTGCAGCCAGACTTCCCTCCATCTGTCTGTTGACCCCTCCTTCCCTCATACGGAACTCACCATGTGCTACAGCTGCCATGCTTTAGCACCGTGCTAACCCAGAGCCTTCCACAGGAACCATACAACATGGATACTTTGTCTTTGTCTCTTTCTCTGTTGGACCCCGTAGGTCAGCCGACCCCC
>OMNV01016935.1:10505-24105 GCA_900303265.1 Brotula barbata
CGGGAGCAACGGACTAATGATTCCTTTCACTTTTTCTCATATTGGGTCTTTGCACATTCATCTTAAAAACTCTCGCTGGCCTCCGACCTCTCAGGTTTTTTCACTCGTGTGACCCCATTGAGTTGCACAGGTCCAAGTTTCTGTTAATGATTGAAAAACGGCATGGCGCTGTGCTGACATCACACTCATCTGCTTCAATTCTTCATCTTTCTATCTCCCATTTTGAGAAAACATTTTTTGAAAAATGAAGGAATCGGAGCTTTCTTGCTGTGGACATTCTGATAATAACTTCAGTGATGGCCCCGTTCCATTTCGGTTTGCCAGCGTTGCACAGTGCCACAGTGAGGGCACTGGAATGCAGCCATCATTGACGCAAACGAGTCAAAATGTCCATCACGTGAAAGGTCTATTTCTGTGTCTCATAGTGACACTGGGCCAAAGAGTAAGAGCTAAGAAAATATCAGAAAGTCTTTAAACAGTCCTCTCTCTCTTTCTCTCTCTGTCTCTCTCTCTCTCTCTGTCTCTGTCTCCTGTCTCTCTCTCTCTGTCTCTGTCTGTCTTATTGAGTTTTTTTTGTAAATTACAAAATATTTTTCGGTGTTATTTCACAGAAAATGGTGACGATAGCAGCAGTGATGAGTCTGCACAGAGTCCATCTGCAGAGGGAACGTGAGTACATGCTGTTTTCATGCTGTCTTACCAGGGGTTTTCAACCTGTGGCCCCTAGTGGCCTGTGGAGGTATTGTCCATGACAGTGATTGCAGTAGTTAAGATATTATGATTTGATATAAATTATTGTGTTTATTTGTACAATATTTTTTTTCTTTTGAGAATAATCACATTTTTAATATATTTATGATAATCAAATGATGTAAGAGGTCCACAGGTTGAGTCAGGATGATGATGGTCCAGTTTGAAAACTGCTGATCTAGAGCCGTGATGCTGCTGCTGCTGCTGCTGCTGCTGGTGTGCAGCTGAAACTCATGCAGAAAACTCTCTATTCTTCGTAGCACCTTGGCATCAGATCTCATGAAATTCTGTGGAGAGACGAAAACGAGGAACAAGGTCGGTATTGTCTCCGATTATCGATACGTGATGGTCTCTGCGCCGTTTTTTCTGGAACATTCTCGCGTCTCCCACTCAGGCTCGTCGCAGGACCACCACCCAGATGGAGCTGCTGTACGCCAACAGCGACTCCACCCCCGACGCACCTTCTGGCGACTTCTCCAGTCCGATGTTGCCGTTGGCGGAAACGCCTGAAGGGGGAGGAGACATGGACACCTCGGCCTCCTCAGTCAGGGACTACGCCGCTCTCTCCCCTGGCTTTTCCTCTAAAATGGGCAGCATGTAAGTCCAGGCCCGGCACTTTCTGCTAACACTCCTTTCCTGCATGTTCGATGTTGCTGCTTTGTGTTCTGCTTGATTTAAGTTTGTCCGACCCGCTTGAGCCCTCTTACAACAAATGGCGAGACCTCCGTCCAGCCACGGAGTCCTTTGAGATGCGCGCATGTAGATAAGAGCAGATTTTAACATCAAGTGGCCGATTATTAACTGCAGCATAACGTCCTCTCACTAATCTTTATCACAGCTGTATTACGTACATTTAAAGCTCAAATTCTAACCGGATGGCTCTAAAATTGCCTTGTGCTTCACCCCTAATGTGTATGTATAAAGAGGCCCGCAGTAAATCGGAAAGTTATTTAAGATTGATGCCATATTGTCCCCGTTAATTAAACGTGAGCTTGGCGAAGAAGAGCTTCTGTTCGGGGCCTTAAATACCAGGTAACTGTTTCTGTGTGTACCGCATGCTCTCATCCTTATTGTCATCACCATTTCATTTTGAGTTCACATTCTTATGTTTTACTGTTATCATTTTTTGTGTTGTCTTTGTGTTGTTTGTGGATAACCTGTGTGTGTGTGAAACTGAACGATCAGTTGTGGCCCCAGAACACCGTCAGGGTTGGTGGAAAAGCGAGCGCCGGAGCCTTCCCCGCTCTCTCGCAGGAAGACCTATGACAAGGCACACGCAGCGGCCGAAAGGGCAAAGGTCAAGGAGATCAAACAGTAAGAGATTGTTGCCGACACTGTGGCTACAGAGCCCCCCCTCAAAAAAAAAAAAAGCAAAATCACTTAACTTGAACTAATACTTCTCCTCTTGGCTCCCCGCTTCAGACGAGCATGCGGTGTCCGATCAGAAACGCTGTGTGCCTGGTGTTCCGCCAAGTTCTACGCTGAATTTAACCCATTTGTCTTGCCTAACTTGGAAATCCCGCCTCTGTTTGAGCCGTGATGAAAATACTTTCTCATACTTTTAATCCCGTTCCTTTAACCCTGCTATGTTCCATATGAATTCAGTGTTCAACTTGTTTTCCAGGTTTGCCTTCGCTGCAAAGTTTGTTGAAATCTGCATCTTTACTCAGTTTGGTACTGGAGGTGTCGGGGTTAGGAGAGTTTTTTTTTTTTTATAAATCTTGCTTTCAGTTTAGCAATTTTTGCCCTCAAAATTCAAAATCACACATGCGGATGAATCATTTCAGCCCTCAAAATCATAAATTGGAATAAAAAGAATAAATAAAGGAGGAGTGAGCATAAAATGAATCATTTGAAACGAGACAAAGTAGGTTTGTATGTAGAGCGCCTGTCCAAAGCAATTCAAACACTGGAAATGGAACAGACAGGTAAAAAAGCAGCTCATGGTTCAAAAAGATAAACAATGTGGAAAAAAGTTCATCGATTGTAGTCGCAGGGGAGAAAGAAGTAATTTGAGGGCATAAATTAGCATTGAGGGAATGATTTATCCAAAAACCTGCCTGAGCTCAGTATGTCAAACATTGACTGATGAAATCTAATTTGTTTCTCCTCTGTGATGTGTGAGTAACGGGGACTTTGTGCGAGCGAGGCTTAAGTTAGCTGCAGTTGTTGTCAGATTAAATTAGATTCATTTGACCCAATTTAAAACAAAAAAAAAAAAAAAAAACCACAAAATCTGAAGAAACCTTTAAAACACACGTGCTTGAGGATCGAACAGCTTTTCCACCTTGGTCTATCCGTTGTGTTTACATGATAGTGCTCAGCGTTCCAACACAGATTGGACCTGGATTAGTGTTTGAACAGATCAACAGGATAACGCTGAGGATGAGGACAAGAATAATGATAATAGATTGTATTTACAGAGATTGATGAGAATAGTAGAGCTCCTCGTTTGAAGGTTTTGTTGTCATTTTTGTTTTTTTGTTGTTCTTTTATTCACTCGTGCATGTTTGCCCCCCTGATAACGGAGTGTATGGGTGGAACACTCCTGACACATGGCAAAGACAGAAGGTGTGACACTCACCGCACATAACCGCACACGCGGACATATGTCGACTTCCCCCACGTCCATGTCATGTGTAGGAAGAGTTATGGTTTATTTCAGTACGTTGTCTGATTGCTCTTACAGTGAGAGAGATGATTGTTATAAATGTCGCTCATACATATTGATGTACGAGCACGGCGTGCAGAAAGTCTACGCTGACATCTTCTTGACATTCCGCAGTGTGAAGCCACCCTCGCAGTCATTCCCATATGACGTGAACGCAGCATACGCGTCTCCCTTCTGTCTTGGTGCGGTCCTCCCACACCGCTGCCAGCAGTGTGTAAACAGCTGAGCACACGCTTTAATTACACTGCATCTTAATTGGCAGCTCTACTGTCTTCCTCCACAGCCTGGCCAACAGGAACGCGAGGAGCAGCCCACCGCTTCCTCTCTCCCCCTGCACCCGTCACAGTAACCACACCGCTTCCTTTAGCCGTATGACAGCGTGTCCGGGGTGTTCTGCAAACATCCTGCAGGATAAGTAAGGACCGGAGATCAATAAGACTGATGCCAGCCTGTCCCAAATGTTAAGACGGGATCAGAGAGGCCCCTTTCTCGCTGCCTTAGAGCACCAAGACCTGAGTCCCTTTGTACTCTGACACAGTGCACATACAGGACCAGGCCTGGTTTTGCTCCTTTTATTGCATCATATTATGTTGCTGTGGGTCATATTGAAAACGTAAATCATAGGTTTTAGTCTTCTCTGCATTTGTGCAGCCAGTCGTTTCACTCAGATGTCTGAATCATCTTGAAATTCTCTTCATGTCCTGCACCACCATGAACAGTTCGTCATTTTTGGTTCCTTCTTTCTTGATTTAAGGTATGTTAGTAATATTAATAACTTTATTAACACAGTTGATAGGAAAGACTCTATTTGAAGTACTTGTCATGGTCTGTTTACAACTGAAATTGGTGCAAATTGAAGTGTGTGTTCTCCCAGTAACAGACTCGTAAATCAGTTTATTCAGGATAAGCATTGTAAGCATCTTGCTTGGAATTGACTGCCTGCACGTTGAGTTCTCGTGTCTCGGATCCTCAGAGAACGGCAGAATCCTATCGATGATGTGCATGTATACAGGTTAATTGCAAGAAGCGCAAATACTTCAGAGTATTGAACGTGGATTAGGGGCACAACGTCTCCTGCTGTGGGGCCGCAGTAACATCAGTGTTCACCATGATGGATCTAAATTTATGTGAGCTGTGGGAAATGGCTGGCTGCAATGAATAAAAGCTGCAAAACCGCAAATTCTTAGTGTTTAAAGTCCATTAGCTGCCGAGTTTAATCAAACTACCAGGTATTATTATTATTATTATTAGTAGTAGTATGGTTACAATTCTTATAGTATATAAGCAAAAATATGGAATGAAAAGAATAGTTTGAGAAAACAAGTTTACATCTGAGACTCTGGAACCTCAGGAACCCCTCCTTCCTCTCCTCCCCTCTAGGATGGATGGATACCTCCACCTGCCCTCCTCCCACAACCTACGCTCCGTTTCCCCTCCTCCCCCCCAGCCGCACAAGTATAACTTTTAGTTTTTTCCGCTTTTCTTACCCACATGGTTACACTGAACTTCCACCTTTGGGTTCAAGGTCGGCAGGGATTCTGGTGTGGTTGTGGATCCTTTCCTTGTCCTCCTCCAGCTCTCTCTTCCATGAATGTGTCCTCTGTGGTTTGAGCGGTGGTCTCACTGTGGTGTCCTCACGTGAAACGGCAGGGATGTCCTGTTAATGAGGCAGAGAAAAACGATAGAGGAGCGTCTCTGGAGGATCGCCAGAGGATTAGAAAAAGCCCGGGCTGGTCTCTCGGAGGTTATCGCTGCTGTGGATCCTGTACCTCCGTGCCCTTGATAATTGCCTCCATTCAGTAGTTTTTGTTTCAGTGCTGCTCTCCAGGCCATCCATCCATTCATTCTTATCTGCTGAATATCGATGTCTTGATGCGTTGTACACCATCTGTCCTCCTTCCTGCTGCTACACCCATACTGGGAGCTACGACAGCCAAAGAGCCGTGATCGTCCAATTACACAATCAGACGCCAATTTGTCAGCACGCCCAGCCAGTTCGGGATCGATCGGGCCCCTGTTGGTGCTATTGATGGCCCGACAACAACTGGTTTCCAATAACTGTTGGGTCTTTTAATTAATAATGAGATGCCTCAGGCTCTGCGGCTATTTTCTCCCGTTCTGTTTCCCTTCCAACACGTTCTCGGCGTTTCTCTCTGGAGCAATGTTGGCCGTTTTTCCCCGATACAGTTTCTGGTTTTCAGTGGCAGCATTGTGCTAATTGGCCACCAGGGCTGCATGTGAGGCATGAGTCTGGATGTGGGCGTGAACCTGCACTTTTCTTGTTTCGGCTCAATAGTTAGGGCTGTCACTGTCGAATCGATGACTCCATCAAATATTCTCATTCTTAATCAAGTAGTTTATATTTGTAATCGATGAACGGTTTACATTTATCCGTCATAATCTGTTTCTTACTGTGTGCGTGACGAGAAGTCTTTGAAATGACTTAAATTTTCACTTTGGGGCTCTTCATCCGCCGCTGTTATTAAGTGGCGTAGGATGAGAATCAATAGAATGGATGGCTCTTAAACCAGGACTGCAGCCGCCAAAATTCATCGTCGTCGTTTGTCGTTTTGTGTGTGAAACACAACTTTGGCCTTTCTGTCCAGTTTAAATTGCTACTTTTGTCAAATAATTTATCCGGTGTAATTTTAACTGAAGTCATTTATAATCGATTAATCGTGACAGCCCGAGGTAGTTGGACATAGACTAGTGTCCACACTCCACCTAATGATAATCGTGTGTGTGTGTGTGTGTGTGTCTCCTAGGGGCGTCATTAACCCGGTGCCACCTACTAAGAGCAGCCGGTCAGCAACCTTACAGTGCGTCCACGTGGCGGAGGGACACAGTAAGGCCGTCCTCTGCGTGGACTGTACCGATGACCTTCTGTTCACCGGATCCAAAGGTTATTACCCACAATCCCTCTCCCTGAATTCCTCCACACTCTGCACTTTCTCCGTTCTCACTCCTGCTCAGTATTCCTCCCGTGTCCCATGGCGCTGGTAATTTGTTACAACTGTGACACGTTGTTACGTAACCTCTAATAAAAGAGGACAGGGATTAATTAAGATTGTCATACGCACGGCGTGTGAAACGGGACGTTAAGTGAGGGGATGAAATAAAATGACACGGTGCGCACGGTCGGAGTGCTTACGGTGACGGGGCTTTTTATGATAATAGAGTTCTGAGAGTGAAGGCCGTCACTTTGATTAAAGCAGCAGCCATAAAGCTGCTTTTTTTTTTTTTACAGATAAACCTTTCAACCTCCGCCCCTTCAGCTTACTGCTGTATCTGTCTTTATGCTCATAATTAACATTCCACACCCGCTATTCTCTAAATTTCCTTTTATCGGCGCTCCACACACAGATTGTTTCTTTTTGTCGTATTGTTTACATTGTCACACTTTTCCGCTTCGTGCAGCGCCGCTGGACTCGAACCTGATGCCTCCAACGAACCCTTTTTGAACTGACTCGTTGCTGTAAATAGTAAAAGCTCTGTGCCGTTATTTAGGAACGTTACACACCAGCGTTCTGCTTTATCATGTAAACGCACAACGTTACAACGCCGGAGGGATCCAGCAATTCTACGCCGTGCTGTAAAACACACAGAGCCTCTGTTAACGTCTGACATCTTCACTTTAAAGGGGCATTGCAATGTTTTTCTTATATTTAATCTCTATATATAATTAACGTGGTCTTATTAGTCCCTTTGGGACATTGTATGTGATATTGGGCTGTACGAATACAAATACTCCTGACTTGAATATGTGCTGTTTGTTCGTCAACGTAAAACTCACTATTTTCATGTCCTGTTCTGTCCCCCGTGCAGACCGAACCTGTAAGGTTTGGAACCTGGTGACGGGTCAGGAGATAATGTCCCTGGCCGGTCACCCCAACAATGTAGTGTCAGTCCGCTACAGCTCCAGCCTGGTCTTTACCGTCTCCACGTCCTACATAAAAGTCTGGGACATCCGGGACTCGGCTAAGTGCATCAGAACCTTAACGTGAGTCCGTCTGCATCGACCGTTCTGATGGTGTGAACGCCTTTCAATTCCATTTGACTACATGGTTGATACTACGTGAAGAAATGAGGAAGTTGACCCGCTTCATTTCAGGTCATCTGGTCAGGTGAACGTTGGGGACATCTGCGGGTCCAACACGAGCCGGACTGTCACCATCCCAGCAGGAGAGAACCAGATCAACCAAATGGCTCTGAACCCCAACGGGACGATCCTGTACACCGCCGCCGGAAACTCGGTGAGGGTCTGGGATCTCCGAAGGTACGCAGAAGGAAAGAGTGCAGCTCAAAAACCACATCACCAGAATCTAATCCGAGCGCAGCTCTGATTTTATTTGGATTTTTCTTTCCTAGATTTGCCTCCACAGGAAAACTGACGGGTCATCTGGGCCCTGTCATGTGTCTGACTGTGGACCAATCAGGAAACAACCAAGACCTGGTGATCACAGGGTCCAAGGACCACTACATCAAGGTGTGTGTGTGTCTGTGTGTGTTTGTGTTTGATTCACATGCACATTAAACTAACTTTCCGGAGACTGAAAAGACCTCTGACCTGTGCTCGTCCTGTGCTCGTCCTGTGCTCGTCCTGTGCTCGGCAGCTGTTCGATGTGACCGAAGGCTCTCTGGGCAGCATCGGCCCGACTCATAACTTCGAACCGCCCCATTACGACGGCATCGAGTCGCTAGTGGTGCAAGGGGACATCTTATTCAGCGGATCCCGAGACACTGGCATCAAGAAGTGGGACCTGGACCGCAAAGACCTGCTCCAGGTATGGGATGTTGAAAGATACAAATACAAAAAGACAAAATCACTGCTTGTCACCAAGTTAGCTTAGCTTAGCATCCATCTGTCAAACACCTTCAATCCTCTCTCTCTCTGACAGCAAATACCCAACGCCCACCGTGACTGGGTGTGTGCACTGGGCGTCGTCCCCGGCTCTCCGGCCCTGCTGAGTGGCTGCAGGGGTGGGGTGCTCAAACTGTGGCACACAGACACACTGGGGGCACTAGGGGAGCTCAAGGGTCACGAGAGTCCCATCAATGGCATCTCCACCAACAGCAACCACCTGTTCACCGCGTCTGAGTAAGTCTGTAAAAACTGTGGCACAAACAGAAATAATCAATCTCGCAAAGGGAAAAATGGACGGAAGCCCTGAGAGGCGAGGCCATCTCCTGGCCGAAGTGAGTATTACAGCAACAAACGCTTTTCCTCACTTGGCTCTCGGGGCTTCTGTAGAAATGTGGATTGGACTCATTGAATTGATTGGTGGTGTTTGACGTCTTTACTAATGAAATGTGAATTAGAAGAAGCCAATAAATAATTGGCCGTCAACATCAAAAATTAAAAATGAAACATTAGAAGTGAACGTCAACGTGATGAAGGCCGGAGGGTCAGATGTACACTGATCGATGCCGTCTCTGTCTTTTGTTGGTGGACTACAAAGGAAACCCATTTGGAGTATTGATTGACTCGAGTGGATGAACTACAACCGGTCGATTTGTTTTAAAGTGACATTTTGGCGATTTTACAACATTTTGTGTTTTTCCGGTAATCACACTGGGTCCGTTTAAAGGCCCACAGACCTGGAAAGTGAATCCCAGATATCTAAGTCGGTGAAAACCATGAACTTTGGTGATCTCCCCAGCGTGTCGCTTCTCTTAGAGTACCTCCCACCCTCCTCCGTGTGTTTTCCTTCCTTTGCTAAATTTCTTGTTTGAATTCTTGTTCTCCAGCGACCGGACCGTGAAGATCTGGCGTGCCCGCGGTGGACTGGACAGCACCTTAGAGGCGGTTGACAATGTGGACGAGGTTGCGAGCAACTGAGCGCAGCGCCACCCGCTGGTTCAACCTCGGAAGGACACCGTCGGCGTCCATTGAAGCCGACGCCCTGCACTTTGACCGCTAACTTCAAAAGCCCAAGCTCTCTAGAATCATCATCATCATCATCATCATCATCGTCGTCCTCCTCATTCTGATCCACGTGGCTGAAACATCAGCGGCCCCCGGGAGTCTGAATTCATCTGGTTTTCATTTCCCCTTTGCCTCGGAACTGAACCTCACCAGGGTCACCAGACATCATTGGACATTGATTATTTAAGGGCTGATCGTGACTAACACACCCGTAGAAGATAGCTGCTGCTCATCGTTACATTAGCACCGTTCCAGTCTACAGCACACACACACTAACACACACACACACACACATTTGTTCATCATTTGGGCAACGGTTCATGTTGGGGACGGCACAGAAAGACGAGCGAGGAGAATGGAACAGGTTGGAAGCCGGCCTTCACAGCCCAGTTCTCCAGGTCCACGGGAAGGATTTGTGCCCTCAGCCTGAACTATCAAAGTGTCTTCATGTGAAAAAGACAAATCATCGCTCCTCTTAACGTCCTCTCCCGCTCCTGTGCTCCTCCTGTCAATTTCGGCAGCTGTTTCACGCCAGCGACCAAACTCAGACGGTTGACAGTTGGCTTTGTCGCCCTGCACTGTACACAATACAGAAACACTGAAGCACTTGTGGAAAACGTACACTCGTTCTACGCAGGAAGTGACGCGACAGAGCCAAAGACGTCAAAGAAAACGGAACTTTCTACGCTCTGGTTGCGTGTGACAGTGAACCGACGGTGTGAAGGGGCTCCATTATGAAGTCGTTCACGCCGTCTCCGTTTCAACCACCGCGCCGCCATTAGCCAGTGACATCGCACTCACTTTGTGCTCCACGTGAACTGATACGACGATAGATGAAGAAGGAAACGCCGTCAGTATATGACACACACACACACACACGCACGCACACAGGCCAGCTTCCTAACAAAATCAGCTAAAATCACCAACGTTAGCTGGAGTGCCGTGCTAGTGCTAGCTCGCGGTAACGTTATCCCGCCACCTATCGTGAGTGGATTTGTGGCGAGGCCCCGCCCCCAGCTGTTGACTGTGATTGCCTCCCTGTCCGTGGGGATTGATTAACGATGTGATTTCGCTGCGAATCTTTTCGGACGCGCTTCATAATCTCAACTGTGTGCCGGAGCGCGTTCACGCTGGTTTTCTCTGTCGTGCTCATCGATGTTTGTTCGCCGTTCACCCGTTGCTGTTAGGGCATTGAATCTCTCACCTTTTCCGTCTAACCTCCACACGCTGCTACGTTTCGTGCTCTCCTCCTCCTCCTCCTCGTCGTGAGGACTTTGTCGGTCCTTTTGTTGTGTTTTTTTTAGAAGTAGGGGCCTTCACACTCAGCCTGATCCTGTTGACCAACCTCTCGTCTCCAAATCCCGTTTCCTTCCTCTGGCCTTCATCGTCTCCATATCTCAGCTGGCCTTTTTGTCACAATTGTGCGTCGTCACTTTTGAATGTGTGGTGAAGCAGCATTAATCGAGTACATATCTAATGTCTGTAAACAATGTAACTAAAAATGTATGACTGAATGTTACCGATGTGGGACCACCAACCTGAACGCGGAGGAGCCTGAATTTTGGGCCGGAGTGAAGGAGCAGCTTATGTTTCGTGGCCTATGTTGGGTTCTCTCTCTTTGTTATGCTGTAATCCCGGCGTCCCCCCCTCCCGACTTTTAGCAGCCGTTCACTCACGGCTGACTCTGTAGCGATTCTAATGTCAGATGCCTGGTGAGAATAAATGCCATCTGTCAAAAAAACCAAACGCTCTGTGGTTTGTTTGGTCCCTGGACTCATTTACAAACCGTCTATCTGGAATATTCCGTCTGTACAGAAATCTGCAGGCCAGATTTTGGACTACGTAATATCTGCACTGGGTCGGTGCTTTAAAGTGCCGTTTCTTTACTTGTTATTTCTGATTTATCTACACACAAATGAAAGACACACAACTACAAAAGCAGCGAACAAATTGTTTTGTATGAATATAAAATTATACAGCTCATAATTCTTTTTATCTGTCTTAGTTTATATTTTTCAACCAGTAGTTTTCTCTAAATTGCACTTTGAGCTGCACCATATCTGACAGGCAGCGGAGGAGGTGATGAAAGGGTTAACCAATAAAAGGTGATGAGCCTCCTTCTTCCTCTGGATTCCTCCCTGAGTATCCAATACGCTACAGAAACAACAAAATAACAGGCAGACAAAAGACAAAAGCATCACGCTGCCCCGCTGTGCATCACCGCCCGCAACACAAACAACAGTTAGGAGACTCGCTGTCAGGCCAGACGCCGATATCGGATCATGTCTGAAGTGAAAGACTGCACACACACACACACACACACACACGCAGACACACACTACACATCACACTTAAAGACCTGTATGCTATCACTGTGATGACACTCATGGAATCCATAGAAACGTGTGTGTGTGTGTGTGTGTGTGTGTGTGTCACAGGTGTTTATCCCACTTTCCTGTCAGACTAATGGGAGATGACACAGGCTTTCCCGTTTTAGCTCCCAGATTCATGCTGGGCAGCGTGATGACTCCATGCTGATTGTTGTTCCGTATGTCTGCTGTTTGTCTGTTCGATGTCCAGTCGGAGCTTTGGGAGTTTTTTCTGAAGGGGGATAACAAATCAACACTCTTGGTCACAAAGTGTGTGTGTGTGTGTGTGTGTGTGTGTGTGTGTGTTATCTCCACACAGCACTTGAAAGCGTGATGAAGGGGCAGAGAGACCTTGGAGCTCGAGCCAATGTTTGTGTTTGAGTGGAGTTGAGTTGCAGAGGTGATGACTTTATCCAAAACTCTTTTACAAGGCTCCTGAATGGAGGACGGACAAAAGCGTGTGTGTGTGTGTGTGAAACAACATAGCCGTCCTTACAGATTTTTTTGGTGACACACACCTATGCAGCCGTAAAGATTTATGATGTGATTTCGTGTCCTCAGTTCATTCCCATTCTCACAGGTCACCTGACCACCACAGCCAATCAGCAGCCTTGCTGAGTTTCCACCTGTTGACGTTGTACCACGGCCCCGTGTGGATTTCGTGGACGGGTTTGTAACCGAGTCTCCACGATGACTGTTAGCTTTTTGTCTGTGTTTTCATGACGTCATCTCATTGACACGTGGTGGGTGTGGTCTGTTCCCGTGGCTCCTCACAGGCTGTGTATGTTTGCCTGTTGGACTGTATTCAGTTTGGTCCACGCCACTGTGTTATCGTTGTTTGCCGAACTTTTACTCATTTTTCTCCATAAAGTTCAGCACGTCATCACCGAATGAGTCCACAGTGAACATTTCAAACGTCAGACGGCACAAACGTGGTAGGTTGATGTTGTTGTAGTTTCCACTGTGACCACTAGGTGCTACTAAAGAGTCCGAGCAGTGGTTCGCGTGTGTGTGTGTGTGTGTGTGTTCTCTGAAGTAACGTCAAATCTTTAAACCCTGAGCACAAACCAAATCTTAATCTTAATCTGAAGAATAAAGTGGACGGTGGAGCAGATTAATGTCTAACTCGCCTCATCTTTGTATCTATGGGAGCCCTCATTTTGTCGTCACTCTCTCTGTCTCTCTCTCTCTCTCTCTCTCTCTCTCTCTCTCTCCCCCTCCGCTCCGCTCCCCTCCCTCCGTCTCTCCTCCGTCTGACGGAGGCGCTCCGCGCTGCTGCTCCGCGCTCCTTCCTCTCCGCTTCGTTCCCACGCTTCTGTCCTTCGGTTCGTTTCGTTTCCGTCCGTCGGTTTCTTTCTTCCATGTCACCGGGACGGCGGCGGACGCGCGGCACTGTTTGACCGAGCCGGACCTCCGTGATCATGGCGTGTATCGGCGACGCGGACCCGTTCACCGCCACCATCCCCGCCACCAAAGTTGAGCTGACGGTGTCGTGTCGGTGAGTAAAATCCGAACCGAACCGAACCGAACCGAACTCCATGACGGAGCGTTTTGACGTTTTAAGGACGGTATGAATGTTAGTAAACTTTAATGAGACGGAGGATGGATTTGGACTGTGGGCTCCTTAATTGGAGTAATTAGAGTAAAAAGTATTTTTTTTTTTTGTGTTTGATGAGTGAAGGTTTGTGATGTTTGGTTCACTCGCAGCCTGTGGGGTGTGTGTGTGTGTGTGTGTGTGTGTGTGTGTGTGTGTGTGTGTGTGCAGGACTATAGCCATGCTCAGCAAGCTACTATACATAAAATGAATCATTTGTATGAGGGTGCTCTCTGTCGTGACTAAACCTTCACAAGGGTGCAGAGTGGCTAGACACACTGCAAGATTCT